>APFE030101716.1:164050-213625 GCA_000404065.3 Pinus taeda
CAGAGCATACAAGTATGCAGGTACAATGAGCTTGGGATGCGTACACGCAGGCAAGGTAGAGAGAACCTGCATACCCAGAGATAAATATGTTTTTTAATGACTTTCTCTCTTTTTTGAAGTTTGACATGGAGAGCAGAGGTATAAGGCTTGACAAGGAGGATAATATGACCATTGATGGAGCCATATTAACTGCAGATAGTCATGGTGACAAATTTCAGTGTAACAATCTCTGAAAGAAAAGTGTCTAAATGTGGAGTGGTGTGCCATATTTATAGCCTTTTTTGAATTCAAACCTCTCGAATCCCTCCAAATTTCCCTCATTAATGTGTTTTTGTGTCTCCTTTTAATGGAAAAAAATGTTGTCAAATCTACTATAGTTGCTTCAATAGTGAGATTCTAGGCAGGATGCGTGGGTCCCTTCCTTATGGCACAACTACCTCATCACAACTTCCACCTATGCCATCTTCCTAAACATCACACAACCCTCCTTCTTTGATAGAATTTTTCCTCAGAAGAGTAGTTTATAGTACTACACTCTCCTTCAACTACCAGAATCACTAAGACATTCCTATTGTCATGTAGTCATTGTGCAGGGGTGAGGTCATCCCTATAAAGCTTCAATCTACTCCCATTAATATTGCCAGGAAATACCTCCCCATTTAGCTTTGCGAGCTGAATTGCCCCACCATCTGAAATATCCTTAATCACATACGGTCCTAGCCAATGCATATGAAATTTCCCTGGAATTTTGGTAAACTTGTTGTTATACATCAAGTCCAAATCACCATTCTTGAAAGTGCACTTCTTGATGTGACAATCATACCATGCCTTTTCTCCTGCTGGTGAAAGCCAGCCAAAAAGCAGTCCTCCTCTAACGAAAGTAGCTATGTTAGGTGTTGCTCCATTACATCACGATCTGCCATCTTAGTTACTTCTGTGATCCTGAGGCTGGGCACTATATACTCCATCGGTATCACTAATTCTTGTCCATAAACTAGTCCAAATGGTGTTTTCCAAATGAATTTCTTACAAGTTGTCCTATATACCCATAGAATCACTGGTATGTGCACATCCTAATCATTCCTATTAACATTGCAGACCTTTATGAGAGCATTCTCCAATATTTTTTTGAAAGCTTCAATAGTTCCATTTACCTGGGAATGATACAGTGTATTCTTTGGATGGTACATCTGAAACTCTTCTGTTAAAGCTTCAATTGTCTCATTCAAAAAGTGTGAACCCTGATCACTCATTAGAATATTCGTGCATTGGAACCTTGATAGAATAAACTCAAATATAAACTTTGCAATAGTTTCCGTGATGCAATCCTTCACAGAATGTGACTCAGCCGATCTGGTTAAGTACTCTATCACAGTGATAATATAACATGCTCTTGTCTTCTTTCCTAGTGGCTGAATAGGTCCATCAAATTCAACTGCCCATTTATAAATTGATTGTAGCATGACTTGCGGATTTAATGGAAGTTCATCCCTTCATGATGGCCTCATGCTCCTTTGAAACACATCGCATGCACTGCAATATTCCTTAGAATCTTTATGTACCATAGGACACCATAATCCTACTTGTAAGATCTTCTACGTAGTTGCCTTGTCTGCATAGTGTCCTCTAGTGACACCACCATGGGCTTCAACTAGAATACTGTGTCTTTCTTTTTCAAGCACATATTGGCGTAGAACTTCATCTGTCCCCATATTGTATAATTTTCCTACAATCATGGAAAAATCTACAACCCATAAAACTATTTCCTTCTTTTTCTATGTTGTATAACCTTCAGAAGCTACGCCAATAGATAAAAACTAGATAATTTCTTCAAAATTCTCATCTATAACTCTGACAGCAAAGAGTTGTGCATCATACAACCCTTTATTAATGTTGGTAGGCTCTTCTCCATTCTCGATCTGAGAGAGGTGATCTAGTCAAGCATTCAATCTCTTGGGCTTAACTATCACTTCAAAATCATACTCCAGGAAAAGGAGAAACCATCTATAGATTCCCCCCCAACATAGTCTTATTGACCAAGTACTTCAAATCATAATGGTCCATGTACATTTTAAAGTGCGTAGCTAGCAGATAATGCCTGAATTTCTATAGTGCATAAACAATGGCCAATCCTTCACACTCTATGGTTGAATAGTTATTCTTTGCCTTAGATAGTTTCCAACTGATGAAGGAAATCAGGTGATCAATATCTCCTACCCCTGGTTGAGTTAAGATGGCTCCCAACTCTATAGAAGACACATCCACATGCACATGAAATTCCTTCTTCCAATCTAGGAATACTAGGATTGGTGTTGTAACCATCTTTTCCTTCAGAGTATGAAAGCTCTTTTGACAGTCATCATCCCAACAAAACATAGCATCCTTCTTTAACAACTTCTCCATGGATGTAGTGATCTGCACATACACCTTAGTAAATTTCCTATAGGACCCAGTATGACCCAATGTCATGCATTTTCATGTCCCTTCTTAAATAAATTTCTAACAGGGTGTTACTACACAATTTTGCACAATTTTGGCGAAGGAAGATAACCCATGATTTTTGACTTAGGGACTTGGGAGGACATTCGAATTTGTTTGGTTGCTAGTGGAATGTGGGGGCCACCCACATGGGAGTTCGAATTGGCCTATTCAAATAGCTTGAAGGGAAAGTTGAATAGGTGGATGGAGGGCCCACATGAGGCTAGGGAGGCCCAATTAGGAGTTATAAGGAGGGAGCAACTCTCATTTTGGATCCATTCATACATCTTGCAAAAAAAATCACTTGACTATTCACTCTATTGTTTAGCTCAGTCAACTGGCTATTTAGCCATGAATCTCTCAAGTGGGAGATTCAACCTCTACTTTGGGGGACCATCCATTCCCGCTTTAGAGAGGTAGTTCTATAAGGATTTCAGGAGTTCTAGGGTAGTGACATAGCACCACCAACCAACGAAGAGGAAGGAGTGCATATTTATGGGGAGCAAGGAAACACACAAAGGGATATTGAGGCAAGAAGAGATTTGATTGTTTGTTCAGGAGTTGGGGAGATGAGGTAGCAGCATTAGACCAACATTCTTGCTGGGTTTTACAGCTAGCTGAGCCAACATTCGAACAATTCGAATTGCTGGGCTGGGGGATAGCACAAAGGCCACACAACATATTTTTGTGGTACTTGGGAGCAACTAAGTTGGGAAAAGAGATCATCTCGAGAGTCAAGGATTAGATAGCACAGGTGAACTCAACATTTTGGAGAAGTTTTTAGGTGGATTTACAAGTACTTTTCAGCAAGTCGAAATTGGCAGCTAGAGCTGAGGTGAGGCTCCAAGGGGGTCAAAAATAAGAAGTCCAAACCAGAAAAAATTGTAGTTTTTAACCTCGTATAGAAATTACTTGCACACGAATTCTAAAACACAAAAAATAAACAATACGAGAGCATAACACATAAAACACATATACACAAAGATTTTCCCCTGGATCCCAAAATTGGGACTACCAGCTTGATTTTTCATTATGTTCCTTTCAATTTACAATACATATTTATACATGCTGAAGCATCCAATACCATGGACTGAAAACCATCGCGTCCAAAACCATGGACCGAAAACCATCACGTCCAAAAAAATGTGTGAAAATCATGTACAAAACCATAGGTGGGTCTGCCCAACCTAACATAGCGTCCAAAACCAAAATTTTCTGGGGCGCTGCCTCAGACCCCATAGAGTGGGGTTACCTGCACCCCTGAAACCCCTTGTGAACCCCCTCACTACACAATCGGCGCAACGAAGGGGGGGCTCCACAAGAGAGCTTAGTCATTTATCCAGCCCTACAACGCCCATTGTTTCTCTACACCAAGAGAAATTCTTAGAGCTCACAAATTTTGTCAATGCATCTATATTATTCTTGAAAGTGGCCACCTTTACCAACAACATCTTTTTGTCTTCTATCATATCCCTCACAAAGTGATACTGAAGATCAATGTGCTTTGTCTTTAAATGATATGCAAGGTTCTTTGCCAAGAAAATTGCACTTTGGTTATCACATTCTATCCTTATAACTCCCTGTACTAACCCCATATTTGAACACAATCTCTACAGCCAAACTGCTTCCTTGCTTGCATGAGTGGCTGCCATGTATTCTTCCTCTGTAGTTGATAGTGCCACTATAGATTGTTTCTTACTCATCCAACTTACTGCACCTCCAAATAGGTTAAACACATACCAATTTGTAGATCTTCTCTGATCCAGATCTCCAACCTAGTCTGCATCAACAAAGCCACGAATATCCAACACTCTGTCCAATCCTGGTCTTCCTTGGTAGCACAAACCATAATCACTAGTGCCATGCAAATACCTGAAAACCCGCTTCACTGCTCCCCAGTTCTCCTTCCCTGGTTTTGACATCAACCTACTCAATACTCCCACTGCATGTGCAATGTCTGATCTAGTACAGACCATCACATACAACAGGCTACTAACTACACTTGCATATTTAACATGGGACATGTCCTCTTCCTCTTCTTGTGTCTTGGGACACTATTCAACAGATAAATTTACACCTACAGAAATAGGAACCTTCATTGGTTTACTATCCTGCATATTAAACCTTTGCAATATTGTCTCAACATACTTCCTCTGGTTTAACCGGAGCTTCCTCTTTGTTTGATCTCTTCTAATTTCCATGCCCAAAATATAGTTTGTAGCACCAAGATCTTTCATGTCGAATTTGGAGGACAAATGGGTCTTCAAATATTGGATAATTTCTTTGTCATTTCCAACCAGCAACATATCATCCACACACAAGACCAGATAAATAACACGATCACCAATTAATTTAAAATACACACAGTGATATGCTTTGCTTCTGGTGAAGCCAAGTCCTTGTATAAATGTATCAAATTTCTAATACCACATCCTTGGTGACTGTTTTAACCCATACAGAGACTTCTTTAACTTGGATACCAGTTCTTTCTTACCCTTCACCGCAAATCCTTCAGGTTGCTTCATGTAGATCTCCTCTTCTAGATCCCCATGAAAAAATGTTGTCTTCACATCCATCTGTTCTACCTCAAAATCAAAAATATCAACAACAGATAAAAGTAATCTAATAGAAGTTACCTTGGAAACAAGAGAAAAGATATCACCAAAATCAATTCCTGGCACCTGAGAATAACCTTTTGCTACCAATCGAGCTTTGTATTTCTCCACCTTTCCTTTCTGTATTTGTCTTCTTCTTGAGCAGCCATTTGTTGCCAATGGGTTTCCTTCCAGTCAAAAACTCCACTAGGTCCCAAGCCTCATTTTTGTACAAAGATGTCATTTCATCAACCATGGCCTCTTTCCAAAGTTTTCCATCGTCTGAATGTACTTCTTCCTTCACATTTTTGGGATCATCATCAGTAATGATAAAGCAAAATTTGAATAGAGAGTAGATGGAATATACCTTTCTGGTTGCCTTATTTCTTGAATTGATCTTCTCACACCTGGAGTTTGTGGCTCTTCATCTTCTGATTCCTCCTCTGCTGCAGAGTCTGATTCTTCCTCCTCTAGCTCAAACTCTATCTTCTTAGGATCCTTTGGTTGGAATTCATGTTTAATAACATCTTTCACCTCTCTGAACACCACATCTTGGTTGCACACAACCTTCCTTGTTACTGGTTTCCAAATCTTATAACCCTTTAAACCATCCTTATACCTAATAAAGATGCACTTTTCATATTTATTATCCAACTTGGTTCGTTTCTCCTTTGGAACATGTACATATGCATCACATCCTAATACCCTCAAATGTGAAAGAGAGGGTTTCTTACCAGTCCATACCTCTTGTGGAGTCTTATCCTCCAACACCGATGAAGGTGATCTATTGACTAGGTAACATGCTATCTCCACCAGCTCTGCCCAGAATTCCTGTCCTAACCCGGCACCACTGAGCATGCTTCTTGCCCCTTCCATCAATGTCTTGTTGATTTTTTCTACAACTCCATTTTGCTAAGGTGTATATCGAGTAGTCTTCTACTGTGCTATACCACACTTCTTACAAAATTCTTCAAATTCCTTACTACAAAACTCTAGACTGTTATTTGTCCTCAGCATCTTTATCTTCTTCTCTGTTTGGTTTTCCACCAGAGCCTTAAATTCTTTAAACCTGTCAAAGACTTCAGATTTCTTCTTAAGGAAATATATCCATATATTCCTTGAGAAGTCACCTATAAATGATACATAGTACATAGACTTACCTAGTGATGGAACCTTCACAGGTCCAAACACATCACTGTGCACAAGCTCTAATATCTATTTCGCCCTCTTACTACTAGAGGGTAAACTCACCTGATTCTGCTTCCCATATACACAATTTTCACAGAAATCAAAATCTACCACACCTTTACCATGAAGTATTCGAAGGCCCTTCTCTCCAATATGTCCAAGCCTTTGATGCCACAACATGGTATTCTCTCTAGAGACCACTAGATTTTCTACTTCACTTTTAGGAACCACAGAACTGTTACACCCATCAACAATAGTGCTTCCTTATAGCTTGTACAGAGTTCCAATCCAAAATCCCCACATCAATACCAATGCTCCTCGAACCATCTTGCAGGTATCCTTCTCGAACACTGTTTTTACACCTGCATCATCCAACTTGCTCATAGAAATTATATTTATGGCCAATGCAAGAATATGAAAAACATATGGAAGTGTTCTAACCATTCCACCTTGCAACTTCAAATTTAGTTCTCCGTGACCAATGATTCTAGCCTTCCTATCATTCCCCAAGAAGACATCACCACTATCATATTTCCCATACTCGTAGAACCACTCTCTATGGGGAGTGAAGTGAATGGATGCACTTGAGTCAATAAACCATGCCTCATGATCTACATGTGTACTTGAAGAAGCAAAGTACACATCCCCACCTTCATTTGAGATGGTTTTCGCCTCTGTAGAAGGAGCATCATTAGATCCCTTTCCTTTATCAAGAGCTTTAGATTTACAGTCCCTTTTGTAGTGCCCTTCCTTTCCGCATTTCCAGCACACCACCTTTATAGGTTTTTCTAGAGATTTAGATCTCCCTCTAGATTTAGATCTTTAACTCGATGAATTATTTTTGTTTTTGTTCTGGGACCATCCTTGTATAGACAAGGCATCCTGGCTCTCCATATTTTTTTGTCTCATCTCCTCTGTTAGCAAGGATGAGACTATTTCATCAAACCGCAAGACAGTTGCATTGCTACCTATTGCAATAACTAGTCTATCCCACGAATCTGGTAGAGAACACAACAAACTGATGCACTTATCTTCATCTGAAATTTTAATATCAACAGATGCTAACTGACTTACCACAATATTAAATGCATTCAGATGCTCTGTCACCGAGTCTCCATATTTCATCCTCAAGTTATACAACTTTTTATGTAGGAAGAGTTTATTCACTAGAGACTTATATTGGTACAAAGTCCCTAACTTGTCCCACAAAACCTTCAGCGTAGCTTCCCCTAATATATTCAACAATACTGAATCTAATTCAACTTCTTCAATTCTTCATTGGACACTCCCATTTTTTTAGTACCCGGATCTACCGCGATCCACTGATATTTATCCACCAACAGATCCTCCATCTCAAGTTTCCACAACTCAAAACTCTAACCATTAAATTTCTCGATCTCTATCTTTCCACTGCTCGCCATCTTCTTTCGCCACCAGAATCGTCTCGTAGATCTCCCACTAAATAGGTTCTACCATGGGCTCGAGCGAAACCCCTCAGCAACAAAGGCATCCCCTTGAAGCCAAAAATGCTCTGATACCAAATGTAGGTTTTAGACCAGTAAAAAAATTACTTGCATACGAATTCTAAAACATAGAAAATAAACAATGTGAGAACATAACACATAAAACACATATACATAGAGATTTTCCCCTGGATCCCAAAACTGGGACTACCAGCTTGATTTTTCATTATGTTCCTTTCATTGTTATAATACATATTTATATGTGCCAAATCATCCAATACCATGGATTGAAAACCATCGTGACCAAAACCATGGACCGAAAACCATTGCGTCCAAAAACATGTGGGAAAATCATGCACAAAACCATAGGTGGGTCCGCCCAACCTAACATTGGGTCCAAAACCAAAATTTTCTAGGATGCTGCCCTGGACCCCATAGAGTGGGGTTACCTGCACCTGTCAAACCCCCTGTGACTTCCCCCGCTACACAATCGGTGCAATGAAGGGGGGGCTCTGCCCCCCTTCTAACCACACGATTAACTACATGGGCTAGTCATGGAAAGAATATAACACAACCCAACAAAAATCCTTTCTGGGTTTTTTTGGGTTTTTGACAAGGATCCCAAATGTAAAGTTTCATAATTTTCTAAGCATTGGAGGTGGGGTTTTAAGCCATGTATTTGTAGTAGACAATGTAGAATTGCTCGGGATTGAATAATGCATTTGGGGGTCAGTTTTGGGAAGTCCAAATCGGGCCAAATCATTTCTGGGTTTTGGCCAAGGAGTCTCGGGTTAAAAGCATATATATTTTTGGGCAGTTGCAATGTACCTTCTAGCTATTCGAACTTCAGTAGAGCAGCAATTTCTGGGTAGTGTAGTGCAGATTGGTGCAACAACTGGGAAACCTTCAACTCAGCCATTTTCCTACTTGGGTTTGGTCCTGCTTGTCCTTTTAGACAAGCCTAGGTGCATTCCATAATATATTATATTTGACTTGAAAAAATATAATAAAATGCCTGAGAAGTTCTCCATTTGCAACTTTTATATGGGTGTTTGCTGAATATTTTGTTTTTGTAATTTGCTACATGTATTATTTTCTTTTATCACTTATATTCCTATTAAGGATAATTACATGCATAGCTGCTTTACGTTCCTAGGAGTCTCCAAATTTATAATTACCGCAATCTTAGCAGAGTCTACCATCAATCCCTGTTTACAGGAAACATGTCCCAAAAGTATTCCATAAGGTACACAAAAAATGCATTTCTTCAAGTTCAAGGAGATCTAATACTTTCTACATGTAACCAACATCAAGCGAAGACTAGAGACATGTTTCTTGATTAGCCTAAACACTGTCCAATCATCAAAGTAGACTTCCAAAAATTTATGAATGAATTCCTTAAACGCTGCAAATACCACCCTCGAGAAGATTGCAAGAGCATTTTTTATTCCAAATGACATGACTGTATATTGGAAAAATCCCCATTCTATAGCAAAGGTAGTCTTGCTTCTATCTTCCCATGCAATCTTAATTTGGTGATATCTTGAAAATCCATATATAAATGAATAAGCTTCCTATCTGCCAACATTTTTGAGAAATTCATATGTAAACAGTGTAGGGAATGGATCATGTATGCATGCATCATTTAACTTATGCAGATCTATGAAAATCTTGATATCACCCTTCATTTTCTTCTCGTGGACCACCATAGGACTGACCCATTCAAATCCTTCTACAGGCTCAATTATTCCTAGTGCGAGCATATTATCAAGTTCCTCTCTTACCTTTTCCTTGTATTTGGGGTTCAGTCGATATGGGCATTGTTTAACCGTCATCACATCGGGTTTTATATTGATCTTCATCATACCCAAACTTCCTACTACCCCTTTCAAGTCAGAGAACTTACTTGGAAATAAATCCTAGTATTCATGTAATAATTTAGTGACCTTATCCACCATGTCTTCATCCTAATAGTCACCAATGTTCGTGAATTTTGGTTCTACTTCTGATCCAATATTTACCTGTTTTGTGTGCATCAGTTGCGATATATCAGGGATCTCCACATTAGGTCCAGTAACTTTGCATCGTCCTTCTGACTCAAGGATATTAATATTCTACAGATCCTCATCATGTTCTTCCGTAGTAACATTGTAACATTCTAAAGCATGTTGTAGTTAAGTACTCCAGTCAGGCTCTATCTAAATAGGCTCTATGGGTGTTCATAAGATTGTTGCTTTAGTCTCCTGAAGTGCTTCGTCAATGCATTCAAACCCATCTTCAAAGCTAAATGTCAGAAAGAAACTTTCCTTCATTTCATCCCAATCAGTAGTCTCGTGTTGCAGCTCCGTCTCTAAATACCAATTCCTTGGGATAACATCCAATGTATGAATAAAGATATGCACCCATTCGGGTTGAGGTACCTCACCCCACGCTGTAGTCCATTGAGCCATATGTTCATGCAGATCATCCTTCCCTATGTATTTTTTAGTTAGTCGGGTGTTTGCGTAGCCAAATATTAATCGCATCATTCTATGATACTCCTTCAAGTAAGTAAAATTATCCTTGTGTGAACCCCGCCATCTTGTAGGCGTAGGTCTCAACACTAGATCTAAGGCCTGGAATCAATGTTCCTTTGGTATGTACATTTCAAAATGGTCAAGAAACATATTGACATCATCTAAGCCATCATAATAGGGTAACTTACATACCTCAGTAGATATACATCGTAGCGAATTTGTAAGCCACTTACATTGCAGCATAGAGACCTCATGCAATCGATTCTTCCAGTTTTCTAGCTCTTCGTGTGAATTTGACTGACAAGAACTATCCTTCTCCTAGCTGATCCTTCCATCCATAGTAGTATTGATCCAATATTCATCTTGTGCAATTACCTTATATATGTGATCAATATCTTCATCTTCATAGAAATCATAGTTTGGTTCTATGTATCGTGCACCTTCAACTGGATCCAATGAGACAATCACTCAAAGCTCATTTTTTTCAAATACCATGCTCCGCCTCTTTAAATTAATGATTACATTCATGTCAAAGGCCCAATCAATCCTCAGCAATGTTGGGTATGGATTACTATCATCTACTATCTCTATAAATTCAAAATCTTCCATTGCTCTTGCACCTTCAATATCTAAAATTACCCCATGCATGCGACCCATTGGAATTATATTTTTCTGGTTCTTTATGCACAGTTGAATTGGTGACCATTGTATCTTAGGCTTACCCATATGTTCCCAAGTTTTATTTGGAAGTACGTTAGCATTGGAGCCCAAGTCTAGGATTACTTGGTCCATTTCAAAATCTCCACTCTGTGCTATCAACCACATCTCCCTACCAGTTCTCTTCTTACTTTGGTTCACCTTATTGCCTGTTCATTATTCTGGTAATGGCTTATCCTTTATTATGTAGCTATCTATCTGCTCTTGTTGTCCTTCTATTTCCTTCTGCTCCTATAATAACTTCATGCAGGTATGTAGAAACAATTTTAACATCATGGGATATGAATCTTGCTTCGAAGTAACTTCTTCAGGTTTATCCTTTTGTGGGACTAGCGACATATGATTCTAAGATGTAGAAGCACTTGGATCCATAAAAAAATTTCTTGCCTCCATGAAAGTCTCCTTTTCTCTATGTAGATCAAATCAAACATTCTTCTCACTAGTTTTTTGAAACCATAGATCTGATTCTCTCTTTTTCCCTTTGAACTTGTCTCCATGAGTGGCTACACCGCTTCGCGTGACTATGTTACTGCATCTTCACTATTAATACTAGGCAATCTTCTATAACATGATCAAATTGATGAAAATACTGATAAGAAGGGTGCATTGGATTTTGACAGTTGCACGCAAAGTGGCATGGTTCTCCACAGTTGTAATAAATAATTTGGCCCTGACCTCTACCAACTCCTCCTCCTCATCCTCTTCTTCGTCCTTGGAATCCTCTGTGAGCTGTAGGTGAGCCTTGATCATTATACACATGGTTTTCATCCTGCATTCTATATAGTCGAGTCCTGTCCATCATTAATTCATAGCTTTGACAATTCCTTTCATAGTGACCAACCAATTTACAAAAGTTACAAAAGAGTTTCTTTGGAGACTTTATAAACCTCTACAATAGAAAGTAATTGTCTATCAAATGTTTTCCTGACACTTGGAAAATGCTACACCAGGCACTTGGGCCGGTGCTTGATCCAGTGAAAGATTCTTGCTTTAGTGGGTTGGGACCTCCCACAGCTATATAATCATGGAATACAGGGCACTAATATTTATGATGACCTTTAGCCTTGCACTTCACGCAACAAACTTCAGAATGGGTTTTCGATTTAACCTCCTTTTCCTTCTTCAAATCCTACAACTCCATGTGTAGGCTCGCTAACTGCCACTGGATTTGTTGAACTCTTGTATTCGTGTCTTGGATCGGTGAAGCTTCTAGCTTCATCATGATTTCCAACGCTTTGGCCTGAGACCAATCTTCTGCTGAGATAACGAAAATCTTAAGTGAGGTAACAATGAAGCTATGTACTAGTCCCTATGTTGTTCATCTGAAATTTGAATATTAGCTTGGCTCAGTAAGCACTTCAGTCGCTGATCTATATCCCACTTAGATTCATTAACCCTCTACTTGATCGCCTTTATTTCAGTCACACATTGAGCTTGTGACTTAGCCTTCCTAAATTCTGCATTCAGTGCATCGTTTGTGTTAGCTAACCATGTAGCCAGATGAGTTGTATTGTATCTGATGTACCACGTAAACTCTTTGTCTTATAGTGCTGTAACGAATTGCGCTTTATTCATGTCGTCATCATTGATTTGCTATGATTTCCACACAACTTCTATGATGAACTAGAACTGATCAGGATTCTCTAATCCCTGACGCCTGAACACAAGAATTTTCACTATATTCGCCAAACTGAATAGCGAAGGTGGAGGTGGAGGTTGGGGTGGATGCTAGGGAAAATTTTAAGGAAGGAAATTTATCTTAACATTTAAAAACCTTGAATAATCTCACTAGTTCATGATATGCCATCTATAAAATGTTTGGTGGTATTTCTATATAAAATTTTAGCAAATTTTAAGGTAAAATCATTTTAAACTATAAAATTTGGGCGAAACATTTTGTAGAAAAAATGGAAATTAACGAATCTTTTTTTTTTGGAGAAATCATGGAAAATCAACCCACTTGCAAATATTAGCCCCTAAAATTTTCCCTGGTAGAGTTGTAGGTGTATGAGTCGGAGGTGAAGGTGGAGGTGGAGTGGATGGATGAGGAATTATCGAAGTACCCTGATCTACTGATTGTGTCACACCTCTAGGCTTACTAGGGTGACTTCTTTCTTCTTCACTTTTAGACCCTCCCAATAAAGGTTGTATTCACTTTCAATGAATTTGTCTAGATCTACTCTAAATCATTTTCCACATCTATATATCCAGTCTGACCTAATTTGTCTAGATTGACTTTCAACGAATTTGTCTAGATCTACTTTAAATTCAATTTCAACAAATTTGTTTAGATCTACTCTAAATGCATAATCTCTTTTTCACACAAAAGCATTTTAATATAGGTTTTTAGCAATTTCAGGTACTTACCTCTCAACCCTTTGAAGAATCAGAATTCAGCTTTACTATAAGACACATATGTATCTATTACCAATTCAGTGATGAAACCACCCTAGATACTATCAATCTAGTAATCAACAACCCTTGTAACCTTATAATTAGATCCTTCAAGTTGTTTGACTAATTCTGGAGTCCCCACAATAGGATCACTGTTCTTCCAAGTAGGTTTGCTATCTGCTAATTTGGACAACCACTCGTTTAATTTGCAAGGGTATGTTGAAAAGAAAACTTCATGTACTTCTATGTAGAGATACCTATGTAACCACTTTTCTTTTGACAAGTGAAGATTTCGATTCTCCTTTGCTACAAACTCATGTAACTTCTAATCTATTCACTTCTTGATTTATTTCTTAGTTGGTATCCACTTACGTCACATCACACATCCCTCAAATCTATCCTGGTCTTGACAACATAACCATTTGTTGGCTTGAGGGGGCTTGGACCCAGGTTTAGAGTTAGCTGTGCTAACCAACAAAACCCCACACTACCAGCCCTTTTGGAAACAACTTTCTTAGCAGAGGCTGCAGTCTCACTCGAGGCAATATTGGGGGATGCTAGAACTAGGTTTCTGCATCTAGAAGGCTATGTGATGTGGATTTAAGGCGTTTCTTCAGTTTTAGGCATGATCTGACCTTCACAAACCCTTATCGTTGAAATCCAAAAATTAAAGCAATTTTCAGTTAAACAGAGTTATGAACTTTGCATAAGCATCTAGTCATCCATAAAATAACGTATAATAGTAGATCCATATCTTTGTGGAGCAATTATGATAAAAATAGAAATATATGGCATTCAACTGAGCATAAATAGAGAAAACGCATAAATATATAATTTGGACACATAATTGCTTCAAGTATTCTTTATTACTTCATATCTTCAATATACAGACTTTCCAGATCCTACACACACAGATGTAGGGGACCACACACTCAGTTGTAGACTTACGAAGGTCTCTACACACACAACAGCAAGAGCCTTCCCCTTTGCTAAAAAATACAGAAAGATCTTGCACTTACATACTAAAAACATATCCAATCTGACTTACTTATCCTATTAGACTTGCTAAGACACCCCTTTTATATACTTTCCCTATTATAGTACCATGGTCCACAAACCATGGGCATAGCTCAAAACAATAAAAACTAAGTGGCTTTGACCTTTCTAAAGCCCCTTGACTCCTAGTGACTTGCGCTACTCGTGATCCACTCCTCAAAATCTGGAGACTTTACAATATCTTATCAAAAATTGACCCAGGAGACCCCATCCCAACAGAACGGTGACAACATCTTGCAAAATGGAGGAGTGATTATTCACCATAGGCTTCATGAGCCATTATGAAATTTGCTCCTTTGAATTTGAATCATGAAAAGTCGAAGAAGAATGAGAATATGGATTGGAGATTTGATTTGCATATTTCCTAGCTTTACAACCACCGCGAGGCACCCACATCAGGACTAGAAAGGGAGGAGGACAAAGAACAAAAGGGGCAGTAAGATCCTCCTATGAATTTTGAGGTATCTCATGATTCACAACAGTTGGGGGAATAAGAGAATTAGGGGGTTTGGGTTCACCATGTAATGAGATAAGAACCAAATTATCAAACTATTATCGCAAGAAATCCGAATTCATATGATTTTCATGAATCTCATAACAAATGTGAAGGAATCGATTAGAAAAATCCTCAATTGATTCATTTGGTTTTATTCTTAATATATTGATTCTTCCACAAACATTTTGGTAGTCATACTTATCAAAGGATTTATAAAGCTCCTTGGAAAGCTGGTCAAATGAAAGGATAGAAGCAATGGCTAATGTATGACACCTTGGTTTGGTCATTTTTCCACATTTCATATTGTCCTGAAGATGAACCATAGTTGGGGGTTTGAAACGTCGATTATCTAACTAAAATTATGCGATGGATTTGTAAAACCATTTGAAACAATTCTTTCATTGTCGACATGCCTACACAATGGAATACATCTCTTTGTGATAGGTGGGATACTTCCGGACTGTGTCTGAAAGTGTCTCAATGTGATATGCCACTGGACACGCTTATTAAGTAAGAACTACACCAATAGCACAGTTAGAGGCATTTGTCTCAATCTCTAACGGTTACTGTAGGTATGGTAATGTGAGCACTGGTGTAGAGTAGAGGCGATGCTTCAACTTGAAAGATGCCTTATGATGGGATTCAAATCAAAAGAACTTTTCTTTTGCTCCAACCTTGGTAACTTGACTCCAAGGCAAAGTGATATGAGAGAACCCTAACACGAAACTACAGTAAAAATTGGCAAGACCCAGAAAGATGCGGAGCTCTGTTAGAGTGGTTGGGGCTGACCAATCCCGAATAACTTGTATGTTGTCTAGGTCCACATGCACACCTTGCTCATCAATGATGTACCCCAGATATTGAACTTAAGTCATACCAAAAGTGCATTTCTCCAAATTGGCACGCAATTTTTGTTGTTGTAGTGTTTGGAGGACCTGTCAAATATGGTGGAGGTGCTCTTCCCAACTCTGGCTGAATATCAGGATGTCATCCAAATATACTACCACAAACCAATTGTTGAAGGGTTGAAAGATGTCGTCCATCAACCTCATGAAGGTTACGGTGGAATTTTTCAACTCGAAAGGCATGACCAACCATTCGAAAAGGTCCTCCTTGGATTTGAAGGCAATATTCCACACATCGGAGGGTTCGATTGGTACCTAGTGATAACCATAATTCAATTCAATCTTGCTAAAATATTTTTCCCCCTTGAGCTGGTCGAGAAGGTGATCAACCTATGGGATTAGATACCTATACCAGACGATGATCTTATTTAGTGCCCAATAGTCAATAGAGAGTGTCGAGGTCTCGTCCTTCTTTTGTAACAACAAAATCGGGCTCCCACAAGGTCATGAACTTGGCCCGATGTGCCCTTTCTACAACAGCTCATGAATCTACCTCTTGATTTCATTGTTCACTAGAACATAGGATCGATAGATCAGCCCGTTGGGTAGCGGCGCACCTGGGGTCAGATCGATGGAGCGCTTGACTTAACAATGTAGGGGTACCCCTGTGGGTGAGGTAAAGATGTACCTATACTCCTCCACGACCTTGTCCATCTCCTACTATTTTGTGAAGGAGCCCTACCTTGAGGTCGTGGATGTGGCCATAATATTCTTCTTTCACTGAGTGTGAATCATATGGAACAAAAATTTTGTGGTCTAGGAAATGATATTATTTCATTTCTTCACAGAGATCAAAGAGATGGTAGTAGGCAACGCTAACTTCGATATCTTGTATAACTTATTGCCAAAATAAATAATAATAGTGTGAGGCCTAGCCTCATAGACAACATGATGCTTCCACAATTATGGTTGACCTAATAATACATCACAAAATTCAAGAGGAGCAACATCACATAATACCTCATCTGTTAAGGGCTTAATGCTATAGGGAAGGCAACACTGTTGGTTGACGTGAAGATCTCGTCCTTGGTGAATCCACTCGATGGTGTATGGATGTGGGTGTGGTCTCCTCGATAGGCCCAACCTCTTCAATACCTCCACTGATATGAGGTTTTTTTGGCTTCCGCTGTCAACAATGATCTACAACGGAGAACCCTTCACCCACATATGTGGGTGGAAGAGTCGTTCCCCCTCCTATGGATATTCTGGCTCAATATTCAGGACCTTAGTAGTGGAAATGGTGGCACTAGGCTCTACATCAATAATATGCTTACCTTTGTCATTCCTCGTGTTGGGTTTTAAATCATATTCAGAACATGCATTTGACTCTGAAGCCTTCAACTCGGCCACCAATTACTGGTTGGCTTGACACTCATTTGTGTTGTGAGTGGGGCTCTTACGAAACTCAAACCACTTTCTTGTGTCCTTATTTGTCTTCATGGTGTTATTCTTTTCTTGCAACTTCGATGGGTTTTTTTGTGACACCCCACCTTTGATTTGTCCTTTGTTCTATAGTTTGGCGGCAACTTTCCCTTGCTTTAGATTTACAGATCCAAAGGCTCATTTCTTTTGTTTAAACTTCTGATCGATCTTGACAACATATTAGTAGGAAGTGCCAAGTGAGGATATAGGAACTTCATTTCATCCTGGATGTATTTGTGTAGACAAATGTAGTACTTGAGTACTAGATGCCACTCAAAATCCTTAATACCCAACTTCTTGCGAAGGGTGTGAAAAGTATTTATGAACTTTGACATGTCTTGGTCTCTTCCTTGCCACAGTCTGGTCCAATTTATGTACTTATCTTAATAGCTACCAAAAGGGTAATACTGCTCAATGACGAAATATTTCCAAGTGGGTGCAGCTAAAAGTAGTGAGGGTTCCCTCTTGTCCTTATTCCACAATATTAAAACATCTATCTATGATGTCTACATCTATCTGGCATTCAAATATGGGAATGTTAAAGTTTAATTGTACATTGAAGGGATTTGTGCCTCCAGTGTGGTTTCCATATGAATATGCGTCGCCTGTGAGCATTCACCTAAGGATTTGGGAAAAGTTGTCCAACATTGCGTTCCTTTTTCGCTCGAGTTATTCATCAAGCAATATTTTGAAGGGATCTCCAACTCCCTCATCTTTCTTTTGTTTTTCCATGGGAGGTCGTCAGGGTTTGCGAGGTTGGTCTTTCAAAGGTTCAACCAGTTCAAGCCCTAACTCCTTATACACTGACCTCATTGGGGACATGAAAAAAACAAAGAAAGAGCATATCACTTTGATACCATTGTTCCAGACTTATGCAGGAATGCAACAAAATACAGATATAAACATAAACACAAAGATGAAACAAAAATAAAAAATTCATTTCATTAATATCTTTGCATCAATAATATTCCTATTCCAAAACCTGAAGTGTCACATTCAATTACAAAGGGCTTTGAAAAGTCTGTAGTTTCTAATATAGGTGCATTGGACATAATTTCATTTAAATCTTAAAAACACTTTTCTGCCTTACCATCCCATCGAAATGAGTTCTTCTTTAGAAGGTTTATTAAGGGTATGGTTAAATGAACATGGTTTCAAATAAACCTTCAATAGTATCCAATCAACCCAAGAATCCTCTTAATTTGGTGATGTTAGTAGGTTTGGGCCATTCTTTTATAGCCTTGATCTTATTAGGATCTGCTTTTAATCCTTCCTTGGATATTATATGTATGAGGTACTCTACTTCTTCCTTTCCAAAGGTGCATTTGGACATCTTTGCATGAAAGTGATGTTCTTCTAATATAGTGAGATTTGCTCAAGATGTTGTCGATAATCCTTCTATTTTTTCTACAGATTAGAATATCATTAAAGAAAACTAACACAAAATTCCTTAAATATGGATGAAATACCTCATTCATGGTAGCATGGAAGGTTGCTGGAGCATAGTTAATCCAAAGGACATTACCTTAAATTCATAATGACCTTCATGTGTTCGAAAGGCAATATTCACTATGTCCTCTAGCCTTATTCTGATTTGGTAGTATCTGAATCTCAAGTCCAATTTTGAGCAATATTGGGCTCCATGAAGTTCATCTAACATTTCATCTATAAAGGGAATCAGAAAATTGTTCTTAATTTTTATCTTGTTTAGCCCTCGATAATCTATGCATAGTCTAAATGATCCATCCTTCTTTCAAGCTAGAAATACTTGAGCAACGTAAGGGCTTCTACTTTTTTTAGTGATACTACACTTCAAAATATCGTGGATTAATATTTCATTTTAATTTTTTTGATGATGTGGATACCTATATGGCGTGATGTTGACAAGGTTTGACCTTGATTTGACTTTGATTTTGTGCTCAATTTCTCTTTGAGGAGGCATCATCATTAGAGGCTCTTGGAACACCTTTTTTTTTTTTTGAATCAATTCCTAAACTTTAGGTGGTTCTTCACTAATTGAATTCAAAGCCAACATTTTCATTTGATGACACTGCACTATATACACTGGTGCTACTTTTTGAATCAAATTCATCATCTGGTAGAGTGATACAATTTTATTTTGACGTGGTTGAAGACCATATAACTTATATTTATTCCCCTCCCATATAAAATTTATAAATTTTTTTTGATGGTTGGTGGATTAAGTCCCTAGGTTTTGTAGCCATTTGATACCTAGGACCAAATCCACTCCTAGTGGTATAGAGTAGAATGAAGATTCTAGATTGTAGTTCTGAATTTGAAATTTGAGCTTATGGCATTTCCCTACTTTTTTTATTTTCTTTCCATCTGTTATCATTACCTTCATATTAGGCATTGGATACGTGAATATGTTAAGCCTTTTTTCCATATTTGAGTCCAAAAAATTGTGAGTGCTCCTTGTATCTATCAAAACCATTACATTTTTCTTTTTGATTTTTCCTTTTAACTTTAAGGTTTGGGGCTGGGATATCCTTGTCATCGCTGATGATGATACTTGCAGAATATTTTCCTTGTTTGAATCATTAGCAGCTTCACATGTATACATGTAGTCAATCTCTTTTCCTTTAACACATTTATGTCTAGAATCCCATTTTCTACCACAATGTTTGTGCTTATCCTTTTTCATTATTTGCACTTACAAATTAATTTTTCCTCCCTCATGTAGATATGGTGGACCATACTTTTTATTGTCCACATTATAATTTTCGGGAAATCTTTGTCTCAAATATACTCTTTCAAATTTTGGTAGTTGTATTCTTTCAAGCTTATTTTATATGACTTTTTCTTTTTGTCTTGCTTCTTCTATAGAGGTGATGTCATGAATATTAAGCTTGTCATGGAGATATGGATTAAGTTCGATGGTGTATGATTGAATAAGGCATGTTTCTGATAACACACATACTCGTGTAGCTAGAGTTTCCCATTGTCTAGTATATTCGTCCACATATCCTTTTTGTTGTATCCTGGTGAGTGTCATGAAGAACTCTTCTTCTTTGACACCTTGGAACCTCTTAAAGAAGTAATTTCTAAATTTAATCCAACTAATAGCATGTGTCATTTTATTCCACCACTTATACCCAATTATATGCTTCGCCTTCCACTTTCATGGATGCATGCAAGATTCTTTCATTGTCATTGTCAATACCATAAATCCCGACATATTCTTCTGCTTTATTGAACCATGCACCACTGCATTTTTGGTTATCATCAAATTTGGAAATCTCAAGTTTTTCTCTTCACTAATATGTGGAAATTAATGGAGCAAAGAAGGGGAATCGGGTCGAGATCTGCATATTTTGAAAATTTGTGTTACTATTTTTTGGATTAGAAATGGAAGATGTATGTGGATATTCATGGATACAAGGTGAACATGAAGAGATTGATGTATTTGAAGAATCAAGGTGTTGAATCGATTCATAATACATATGTAGTTGATAATTTGTAATATTCAACTCCTAATAGATAAGGTTCAACACCACCATTGTTTCGGTATGATTTTGATCAACCTTATTTGAAAGGGTGGCATGTTCCTTTTTAAGCTTGTCATAATTTTACTGGAGCTAATTCTCTATTCTCACCATTGTCTCTTGGAGATTCTTAATGTTTTTGAATTTTCCTTTGACCATATTCTCAAGTTGAGTTAATTTTTTACTAAAGCCACTCATCGTCATTGATGCCATTGATCAAGTTTGTGGTGGTGTATATTTATCTAGCTTAACCTTCTTCCTTAAATTGAACCTATTTTTTTAATTATATAATTATATTATATAATAATTATAATAATTATTTAATTATATGATATAAAAAATATTATAACTTATGAAGCTGAGTGACTGTGGTTGTGGCATTCAGGGTGAGAATAAAATGATGGGTTTGTTGATGAAGTAGTGGAGACCAACAAAAAGGATGACTACTGGCAGTGAATACAGGTGGTGAATGCAAGCAACAAACATGAGGTGCTTGGTTGGCAGGTTGACTTGGTCAAATGGGTATGTTGAATGTTGGGCCAGCGAGATGGATCTGATGGGGAAGAACTGTTGACAGGTGTGAATATGCGAGTGATTCACAACACGAATGAGTCAATTTGTTGCGAAATATGAATGAAAAGTTGTTGCCAATGTATGGGCACAGAGGTAATGTGGTAAAATATGAAATGACAAGATGTAAGGTACTGATGTGGGAACAAAGATATCGAGGGACACATGACAGAGTGGAGTTATGAGTGCGGTAAACAACATACAATGAACAAGGACAAAGAATTGGTGATGGAGAGATATGATAGGGATTGTGATGGATACAAAGGGCTGAACTAGTTGATCGACAAAGTACACAACAAACACGAGGCTCTGATACCAAATGGTGCCAACAATTCTAAATACGAATATATTTATATAATTTTTTATTAGATGATAAACTAATTGATGATTATTACTGAGAGGGCCCCTGTATTATATACGACCTTGGGTGCCTTTTCATGAAAGGGCATGATCTTATGATTGTGCCCTTTACAGAATTAAACTATAATTACAAATTACAATTTTTACATCACAAAAAATTATTGATAATATGTACAACAACAAGAAACTCTTTTTCATTTACCATATAGTTTAATTCTATGGGGGTCAAGCTCTTATTGATGTAGTAAATGACATAAGGTCTCCATTATTTTACTCTTCCTAGTATAACTCCAACAACTTAGGCAAGGTACAACCTTGTCCTTGCAAGATAGAAGCCTTAGACATACACATTTTGAAACTTGTAAAAGCATTTTGATATTTAACAGTTGATATAAATTATGCATCCTTTACAAGTAATTTAGATAATGGAGATGAAATCTTAGAATTTTTTTCAATGAAACATCAATAATAACCTGTATGTCCTAAGAATCTACTTACCTCTTTTTGTGTTTTTGGAGGGGTATTTTCAAGATTACCTCAATTTTCACTGAATAAACTCGTGTCCCTACAGAAGAAATAAAATATCCAAGTATAACTCCTTCATTCATTAGCATATGGAATTTTCAGTGCTTAAGACAAGGCGAGCTTGCATGCATTATTCTAATACTTTTCTAAGATTATGAAGAGCTCTATAGAAAATATATCCATATGTTGTAACACCATCTATATAAATCTCTACAAAATTATTAATAAAATCTGATTCCCAATATAAGTCACTAGAAAGTTGTAGGTGCAATACAAAGACCAAAAGGAATGAATGGATATGCAAATATACCCCACAGGAAAGTAAAATTGGTATTTTCCTGGTCCTGAGGAGAAATTTAAATTTGATTTTATTCACTAAATCCATCAAGGAACAAAAAAAATTCTTGCTTGATAGATTTTCGAGGACCAAATTGATGAAACGTAATGGGAAGTGGTCATTTTGGTGGCCTTATTTAGCTCTCTATAGTCAACACACACTGTCAATTTACCATTCTTTTTGGGAACAATGAATTAGGAGAAACCCACTAACTATTAGATATTGGATAGATGAAATTGTCATTTAAAAGTTTTTGGAGCTCTTCTTTGATGATGTCTTTTATATCCGGGCTTATTCAACATTGCAGATGATGAATATGATGGAAATTATACTTGATATAATGTGATGGGTACACAAATAGGGATGAACTACTTTACTATTCATGTAATCCATAGAAAAATCCTCTTATTGTTCATGCAACAACTGTGTCAATTGCTTTGATTCTGCATGAGATAGATTTAAATTAATATTTAAGGTATTTTCAGGCTCACTTTCAACTAGAATGCTTCTATAATTTGGAGTAATTGGTATATGTTCTGTAACAAGATCATCACTAGGACTGTCCTGACTAGGTTTACTCATTATAATATTCATGAGTTAAAAGGATGTTTGTGTAAGAGTAGAAGGGTAATAATAAAAATGTTGAAAATTTCATCATATGCTTTGTACTTGAAACAAAGAGCCTTACCAATTTTGAGAAGTGGCTATGCACCATCTTCTTCTTGCTCAAACACAACCCATAAGGGAATTTCATAATCAATGCTTGGTTTGGTAGGGGGGTAAAGGATAAGATTATTCATGTTATTCCCATGAGATATCATCAAAAATCCTAAACTACAATTGATAAATGCATTGACAGTGCCCAACTAGTGTCTACCTAGAATTAGGAGATGTCCTGCTAGGTGATTCTTGGGTCGCAACACAAAAAATTCAGTAAGGTATTCCTAAGAATCCATAGAAATGGTGACAACTTCTAGGATTCCTTCTAGTAAAATTTTAGATCAGTTAGTCAGTTCTAACATACTACGGGTTGGTATTAAATTGGTAAATTCAAGCAACTTAATAGTTTCTCTGGCCATAACATTTATTGCAGTACCCAAATCAACCATTTGTGTAGTGAGACTCCATGTCTAATACCAGTGTTATGAGGCTCACAAAGAAATTCGACCTATCAATATACATTGTATGATCAAGTGCTAGATTCTAAAATGTTTAAGGGACTTATTTCATGCCCTAAACCATACCACTAAAACATAACATACATATTATGTATAAAGTCATTAAGGAGAAAATTTCTTAAAATAAATAAAAAATATTTCAAAGTGGAATTTTATTATCGACATTTAGCTATATATTTAGTGATATTATAAATTTAAAATTAAATATTATTAAGGAACCAAATCTTTTTACTCATATGTCACCATAATAATAATTTTTATTAATTTTATATGGATAGTAATAATGAACTAACAAAAGTTTAAAAATGCAATTGACATAGTTTTCATATAATAACTTATAGAGACACATCACTGTAACAATATAAAATATTGGCATCACATGAAAATAAGTCCAAAAGGGTTCACAAAGCACGTGAAGATATATTAATATATATTATAGATCATAAAGTGGATATCAATTACAAATTAGAAAAAAGTGAATGAGACGTGTGAAATTATTTTTTATCACTTAATAACCACAAGATAAAATAAATCACTAGGTTTGTTAATTAAAAGAGATTCTTAAATAGTGGTTGAAAACTACGAGAAATCCAAAAAGATTGACATGACTAACAATAAACATTAAATAAATCACTAGGCTTGTTAATTAAACGAGATTACTAAATAGTGGTTGCAAACTACAACAAATTCAAAAAGATTGAGGTGACTAACAATAAACATCAAATTGGTGATTGATTCAACCTCTCTACTATTTAGAAATATTAACCAAACATTCCTATACATAATGATAATCCACATTCATTGATCAAGAAATAAATTTGTTGATGATTTAGCAAACCAAGAAGTAAATTTGCATTAAGGAGCATTATTACAAATATCAATCCTATCTACTTTTTTTGTATCCCAAGAAGAAGTAAATTTGGATTAAGAAACATCATTGCAAATATCAATTCCATCTACCTTTTTTTGTATCCCAAGAACATGTAAAACATTGATTGTATAAATCAATCCATTTTTTTTTCATCTTAAAAATATGTAAAATATTTGACTATTAAAAATTAAAAAAACATTATTAGACATATTATATCAAATAAAATATTATTCATATAAACAACTATTCATGGGTCATATTTGATATCTAATATTCTTTTTTGTTTTGAATAAGAATGTTGTAGTTTAAAAACTTATTCATAAATATAAATGGTCTCGAAATACAATTACAAAGCAACAAATTCAAAAAGAAAAAGCACATTTTTATTTCATAATTTTTTTAATTAAAATATCTCAATTATATCTTTATTATTAATATATTTTCAATTAATATTTTATTAATATATTAATTTTTTTTTATAATTATGTATTTAAAATAGTGTGGTTTTGATATATATATATATATATAATATATATATATATATATTATAAAGCACTTAATTCAGTGAATGAAATTGGAAAACATTATAATACACCACTAGTGCAGTGAAGGGTTTAGATGATCCACTACACCCATCCCCTATTAAAGGTACGGTGTAAGTAGCATAATATTTATGAAATAAAAATTTATAAAACTAATTTTGATTAAAAGATCTAGAATTAAGTAGTTAATTCCATTTTAAACTAATGTTATATTTATTGAATTTTAAATTTTATTAATATATAGAATATTTACAATTTTTTTTTAAGTGTACAATGTTTTTTGTGGGGGGTAAAATTTTGAAAGTTGTTTTAATTTATTTATAATTAATTTTTTTTAATAAATTTAATTAACTTTTTCTTATTATTTTGCTTTTATATTTTTTTTATCAATTATTTTAATTTTGATTTTTTATAATTTTTTTAATGTTTGTAGAATGATTTTTTAATTAAAAAAGTTACAAGTTAATGATATATATGTGTGTGTGTGCGTGCTAAGCTTTGATTTTATTTTATTACTAAAAGTGATTGGAAGATATAGTTAAAAAGCTAAATTAATACAACATATCCTTAAAATGGAAAGTGAAATAACAAAAGATGTCCTTAAATGGAAAGTGAATTAACATAACACGCCCTTAAAGTGGGATTTTAAAGGGACTCGGAGGATAGACATGTAAAATGAAATTAAAAAGAGATTGTGTTATTTTTAGTGTCATAAAAGAAAGTACATAGTGTTAATCAAAGTAAAAGGTTATCATAAAACCAATGGTATTATCTTCAATTTCTTTTGACAACTTTTACTTAGAAAGCGAAAATGTTTGAGGTTTTTAATCGTTAAAAACTAATATCACCCTACAAAGTAATTGATATAAATAGTCCAAAACAACAGCATAATGGGCTTTATGTGGCTATTCAGTGCTCGTGTTGTGAAACTTATTGCCATCTCTTGTACATGTATTGATCAGATCATGTGGGGCCTCTCTCCACTATAGGGTAGAAAGAAATAGTGCCAATGTTAATGAGATTTTCATCTAAAATAGCAATATTTTGGAGGCTAGAGTTCTTTAATGCAAAGAAAGTCTATAGGGATAGGAACTCGCCATTATTAAGAACTTGTTAACATGGATTTTAAATAAAGTGTTTGAGATTGAGGGGACTTGCAATGGGCATTGCCATGCCAACACAACACAGGAAGTAAGGATTATTAAGGCTTATATATTCAAATTTCTAAGGATAAAATGGCAATACTTATTCTTCCGATATTCTTTTATCAACGGTCCATGCATATTAATGCCACTAGGTAGCTAATATTATTCATGTATTTTTCATGGTAAGTAGTATACATATACAGGTGCCAATGTTACAACCATTTTGTACGGATATGCCTAATGATAACATTTTTAACCATGCATAGATTAACTATAAAGACTTATGGAATATAGATAACTTCCCTGGGACATGATAAGCCGAGAAGAGGGTAAGATGTCGTAAATGATCTATAAAATTTGTAGGCATAATAATTAAGTTCCCTATAGAGTTGTGTTGATGGTGATAGAAACCATATAATTTACGTGTGTGGAGCACCATCCAATATACGCAATGGTAAGTGGAGAACAATCCTATACACTCACATATGTGGAATGAGATTTCACCCCCGAGATGCAACACTGATAGCCATTGATAACTCCTACATTTAATGATGCCGGAACATGTCTGTAGCCTAGAACTCTAAATGTTTGTGTTAACATTACAAATTCTCCTTATGTTGATTCAATAAATTTTACTATTTATCTTTGATTAAGTTTTAGTTTCGGGCTCACCACGAATGTCACTTGAATATCCTAAAATGAAAATCTAGAATGAGAAAATGAAAATATTTCTCTTTCAATGAAAGTCTAGCTAAGGAAGGGAAGAAACAATTAGTATGCAGCACACAACATGCATCAAACAAGATGCAAGATGCAATTTGCTTTTTCAATGCAACTATTTCTATATCAATGCACATACCGACCCCTAAATGCCAATGCAATTTTCTTTCTTTTCAACACACTTAATTTTCGAAATGAAGAAAACTAATATGTGAATGTTTAATCATTGATTCAAATGCACTTTTTAGAATGAGGATTTAAACAACAATTCATCCAAGGCACCAATGAGGAAAAAAAATTAGTTTTCAAGTGATCTAATGATAAGAATAAATAAAAATTGAAACCAATTCTTACCAAAGGCATTCAAACAAAAATGCAAACCAAATGGAGGATTTAGAGAGACTACAAGACACGCAAGTCTTAGGGAAGGTTAGCTGGAAGTAGGCTGATCAAAGAGAGACTTCGAAACAAGGGTAAATTTTGTGCAAAATAGGGGCCAAATATGGTGCAGAAGAGGCACCAGTGCTTTGCAATGTAGGTACAGAGTGGGCCTAGGTGAGCTGTAATGCTCTGTCAATGGAACTAGGGGTGTGTTTGTCCAGGAATAAAGGATTTTGACACAAAAATTGCAAAAGAGACTCAATGAAATGTTTTCCTAGGTCTATTCTTGGCTGGGTAAAGCAACAAAGGTCGATCAAGGAGGTAATCAAACACAAAGGACAAAGGAACCACAAAGGGAATATGCCACTCCCCACTATGGTCACCAAATTGTTATACATGATTTATGATTGCAGACAAAAGTATCTCCCCTAGGTTTGGCGCTAACCTAGAATAGTAGAGAGAAGCCTACTTGGAATTCATCATGGGTTTCACTTTTTTTTTTTTTTTATCTTGAATGCTCCAATTCCATCTCCAATTTCCAAAATTAGAACTTGCACAATTAGATAACACAAACCAATAAATTACGAGACCTATGCAATATCATCCATATACTTTATTCAATAGGTCAACATGGTATTGAAATATATGAAATAACAACATCACATATAGGAAAAATGAGAATTCATTTCATTAATATAAATAGAAGGAGTTTATAACCATAAATAGGTGTTGATATTGTAGAAAAGCTCCTCCAAGGCTGCCTTGTCCTTTCCTTGTCACAATGTGCACCTCCAATCACCATAAATGTATGAAATGAAACCTCTCACCACAAAAACATAAGGGTAATATCACTCTCCAAAAGCCAACCCCTTGCATATGGAAGGTTGTAAATATATAGAGGAGTGGGGTAAGTTGGGAGTTCTTATCCAATTACCAATCTAAGGTTATAGATCCACCTTTGATGGGATGATGGGGATCAAAGGATAAGGGATGGAAACTCAAAAGTAGGGTAGGATAGGATCCAAATGTTTTATCTGAGTTAAATGGTTTTAGAAAATTATAAACTCTTCTGGAATAGGAGGCTTATGAAAATTCTCTCTTTTTTCCCGAATTTATAGAACCAATACAAGTGCAAATGGGAGCAACCTGTAGGTGATCAATGCAGGCCACAATGGAGCAATTTGGTTTTCAAGACTGGCTCAGATGATGCAGTTCAGGGCAGAAACTCTGGGAAATGAAAGGTAAATGCTTAGGGCTTTGTGCAATGATGATGACAAGGGGGAATAAGATGTTGATTGATCCCATTAGGGGGAATGTTGGTCAGATGGGAAAAAATGGCCCATAACACTAACCCCAAGAGATGAAGAGCCAAAACTATGGGCCCCATTGGAGTAATGGGTTAATTTGGTACATCAATTTCCTGGGGTCGTACTTTTGGCATACGATCTCCATTTGACACACACGATACCTCGTTAGAAATATCTATCCAAAAAAACGTCATTTAGGGCCTCAAAATGACTTCGAAGGTTCATGACCTGAAAAACTACCAAAAAGAGTAAATTGTGCTACAATCAAGGAAACTGAAAATTTGAAAGAAACAATGGTGGGGGTCCAAGTGTAATAAGAAAGTGGCCACCAATATCCACATGGATCAATCCTCCCCCCTTAACAAGAAATGGTCCCCATTACGTTGATATGGGGAAAATTCTCTTGAACTTGGTCCCTAGTGAGCCACTTGCCTTGGTGAAAGAGTTGACCAACCTTGATAACCCTATATAGTTGGATCTTCTATTGGTTAGTGTTCTTGATATTTGTGTCCATGATTCTATCAGTTGTGGCCAGTTTGATGCAACTTCGGTTGAGCTCTCTTGGTGTCAACTGCTCAACATTGTTTGACGTATCTAGGAATGGGGGAAAGTATGGCCGTAACTAGTACACATTGAATACCGGGTGCAGGCCAAGGAATGGTGGAATGTTGATCTCAAAAGAATTATCCCATATAGCCTTAGTGATGGTGTGAGGCCCATATCATATTGGGAAAAGCTTGTAGCAGGCCCCAATGAGGTGCTCCTTCTTCAATTGTAACCAAAATTTTTCTCCCACATGAAAATTTTGTGGCACCCGATGTTGGTCATGGCATTGTTTGTACTTAACATTTTATCTATCTAATATGTCATGGACCTATTGGGGGACGTCATGAATGCACTCAATGAAGATTTTATCTATGTCAGCTTTAGACTAGACATGAGTTGAATCTACTTGAGTAGCTGCAAGTGGTATGGTATCATCAATGGGACATAATGGCTAGAATCCTAGTCCCACCTAAAAGGGGTTGTGGCCAATTGAGGTTTGGAGAGATTTGTTGTAGCTGTGATAGACATAGGGGAGGATTTTATTCCATGTGCATGGATTCTTTGGTTGTACATGCACAGGCTATGCATGATCATCCTATTGGTGACCTCTATCTGGCCATTAGTTTGGGGGTGTAAGGTCATGGACTTAGTGAGCTTGGTATTTAATGACGACAAGAGGCTTGACCATCATGCACTTAGGAACTTACTATCCTGATATGAGATAATGGATTGTGGGATCCCAAAGTGTACCCACACTCATTCAAAGAAGTGTTTGGAAGTGGCTTCTACTGTGATACTCTTCTTGTATTACACCAGAATGGACATCTTAGAGAATTTGTCAATGACCACAAAAACACAGTCATTTCCATGCTTAGTATAAGAAAGGCCCAACATGCAATCCATGGAGATGGATTCTCAGGGCCGACTAGGAGTAGGAAAAATAGTATACAAGCCTTGCTTCTTGATTGTAGTTTTGGTAATGGCACAGGCAGTGAAGGATATGGTGTACTTCCCAACATCCTGTCAAAGGTTTGGCCAATAAAAATACTTTTGCAGCACTTCCATTGTCTTTTCTATCCAAAATATCCAGTGACTCGACTATAGTGTGCCTCCCAAATCATCCTAGGATACTCGCTTGAAGGAAGATAGAGGTGTCCCAGGTTGCATAATAGTGTGTCCTAGAGCTGAATGTATAGAACTTGCTTACCTTGTGGGAGCATCTAACATGTGGTGCCAAATTGCGGATCACTCCTATAAACATGTGGCCATTCTGATGACTTGTGTCCATAAGAGTTGAGAATAGTGGTCAACATCATGACTAGTGGCCAGTTGAGGCAGTCTACAACATTATTGGTGCTTTCCTTCTTGTATTTAATGTTCAAATGGAACTGTTGTAGGTATGTCGACCATTTCTGATGGTGATCATTCTGCAACTTTCCTTGTGTTTGTATGAACTACAGGGGTTGGTGGTCTATGTGGATGACTATTCCTTCCTTAGAATTTAATGCTTTCATTTTATATTTCATATTTCTGCAATTGTAATCTTGTTTCAAATGGTTTTATGGATGCATCGCATAATTTTAGTTAGATAATCATCGTTTCGAACCCCCAACTATGGTTCGTCTTCAGGATAATATGAAATGTGAAAAAATGATCAAACCAAGGTATAATATAAATAGGAATGATAAGGTGGAAAAATGTCCGACACTATATATAAAATGTGTGTTATATTAAATTATCAAAGATCATATGATTATGTGTATTAATATGGATTAAATATTATCAAAAAATCATATAATTATGTGTATTAATATAGATGGAATATTTTATTGATATAACGATTGATATCTATTGGTAAATAATAATGTTTATGGACATGTTTAAAAATATGGTAAGTTGATAGTTAAATATTAATTAAAAAAAGTAATTAATGTATGTGTTAAGTTAATAATAATGAGAGTTTTTTGAATTATAAAGAATAATATTAAATAATAATTGAGGCTGAGGCTTTTTTAATTATTGGGAGACTTAAGGTGAGGGGGTTGGGCAGATAATGTTTTAGATCTCAATTTAGGAATCTATTTTTTACTAATACTCCATCCTTCATCCCTATTGAGGTTTTTGTAATGTTTACTAATTTCTATGGCCTCTCTAATTTTTCTATGGAAGTAGTGGTCAATTTTGGCAAGGATACTAGTTTTTTCGATACAAATTTGATGTTTGGTTTTATTCGAGTGTTCCACAAGAGCATAGTTTTTTGAATGATTATTTCTAATGTCAGAAGAATGTTCTTGGATTCTAGTTTTGATAGATCAACTAGTTTCTCCAATGTAAGGAGCCCCACAAGAACATGGAATTAAACAAGAACATGGAATTAAATAAACACCTTTTAGACATTTAGGGTCAATGGGATATTTAACAAATTTGAAACAAATATGAATGGTATTTAAAGGTTTGAAGGTGATTAGGATATTGTTTCTCTTTAGTATATGGGCAATCTTGTCCATGTTCTAAAGAGAAACAATATCCTAAAGAGAAACAATATCCTGACCACCTTGAAATCTTTAAATACCATCTAGAGTTGTCTCAAGTCTGTTAAAGATCCCATTGACCCTAAATGTCAAAAAGGCATTTATTTAATTCCATGTTCTTGTGGGATTCCTTATGATGAAGAAACTGGTTGATCTACCAAAACTAGAATCCAAGAAAAATCTTTTGACATTAAAAATAATCATTCAAGAAAATATGCTCTTGAGGAACACTCCAATAAAACCAAACATCAAATTTGTATAAAAAAAATAGCATCTGACCACTACTTCCACACAAAAGTTAGAGAGGCCATAGAAATTAGTAAACATCCAAAAACCTCAATAGGGATGAAGATGGAGCATTAGTAAAAAATGGATTCCTAGGTTGACATCTAAAACATTATCTGCCCAACCCCCTCACCTTAACTCTCCCAATAATTGAAAAACCTCACTGAATTATTATTTAATACTATTCTTTATAATTCAAAAAACTCTCATTATTCTTAACTTAACAATCATACATTAATTATTATTTTTATTAATATTTAACTAATAACTTACCATATTTTTAAACACATCCATAAAAATTATTATTTACCAATAAATATCAAGATTTTTATCAATAAAATATTCAATCAATATTAAACACATAAGTATATGATTTTTTGATAATATTTAATCCATATTAATACACATAATCATATGATCTTTGATAATTTAATATAACACACATTTTATATATTAATAAAATTCACTTCTTAGGGTTTTTAGTGTCGGCCATTTTTCCACCTTATCGTTTTTATTTATATTCTACCTTGGTTTGATCATTTTTCCACATTTCATATTGTCTTGAAGATTAACCATAGTTGGGGGTTTGAAAGGTCAATTATCTAACTAAAATTATGCGATGGATCTGGAAAACCATTTGAAACAATTCTTTCATTGTCGACATGCCTGCACAATGGAACACATCTCTTTGTCATAGGTGGGATACTTCCGGACTGTGTTTGAAAGTGTCTCAATGTGATATGCCACTGGATACCCCTACTAAGAAAGAAATACACCAATAGCATGGTCAGAGGCATTTGTCTCAATATCAAACGGTTACTATAGGTATGGTAATGTGAGCACTAGTGTAGAGTAGAGGTGATGCTTCAACTCAAAAAATGCCTTATGTTGGGATTCAAACCAAAAGAACTTTTCTTTCGCTCTAACTTTGATAACTTGACTCAAAGGCAAAGTGATATGAGAGAACCCCAACATGAAACTATAGTAGAAATTGGCAAGACCCAGAATGATGCAGTGCTCTATTAGAGTGGTTGGGGCTGACCAATCCTGAATAACTTGTATATTGTCTAGGTCCACATGCACACCTCGCTCATCAATGATGTACCCCAGATATTAAACTTAAGTCATACCGAAAGTGCATTTCTCCAAATTGGCACATAATTTTTGTTGTTGTAGGGTTTGGAGGACCTGTCAAATATGGTGTACATGCTCTTCCCAACTCTGGCTGAATATCAGGATGTCATCCAAATACACTACCACAAATCAGTTGGTGAAGGGTTCAAAGATGTCGTCCATCAAACTCATGAAGGTTACGATGGAATTTATCAACTTGAAAGGCATGACCAACCATTCGAAAAGGCCCTCCTTGGATTTGAAGGCAATCTTCCACACATCAGAGGGTTCGATTGGTACTTAGTGATAACCATAATTCAATTCAATCTTGCTAAAATATTTGTCCCCCTTGAGCTGGTCGAGAAGGTGATCAACCTGTGGGATTAGATACCTATTCCAGACAATGATCTTATTCAGTGCATGATAGTCAATAAAGAGTCTCGAAGTCTCGTCCTTCTTCTGTACCAACAAAATCGGCCTCCAACAGGGTGATGAACTTGGCTCGATGTGCCCTTTCTGCAAAAACTCATGAATCTACCTCTTAATTTCATTTTTCACTAGAACATAGGGTCGATAGATCGACCCGTTGGGTAGCGACGCACCCAAGGTCAGATCGATGGAGCGTTTGACTTAATAATGTAGCGGTACCCATGTGGCTGAGGTAAAGATGTACCTATACTCCTCCACGACCTTGTCCATCTCCTACTATTGTGTGAAGGAGCCCTGCCCAGAGGCCATGGATGTGACCACAATATTATTCTTTCCTTGAGTGTGAATCATACGGAATAAAAATTTCCCTGTCTAGGAAATGATCTTATTGCATTTCTTCACAGAGATCAAAGAGATGGTAGTAGGCGGTCCTAAATTTGGTATCTTGTATAGCTTATTGCCAAAATAAATAAGAACAATGCGAGGCCTAGCTTCATAGATAACATGATGCTTCCACAATTATCGTCGGCCTAGTAATACATCACAAAATTCAAGAGGAGCAACACCACACAATACCTCATCTGTGAAGGGCTTAATGCTATAGGGAAGGCAACACTGCTGGCTGATGCAAAGATCTCATCCTTGGTGAATCCACCCAATGGTGTATGGATTTGGGTGTGGCATGGTCGATAGGCCCAACCTCTTTAATACCTCTACTGATATGAGGTTTTTTGGATTCTGCTATCGACAATGAACTGCAATGGAGAACCCTTCACCCACACATGTGAGTGGAAGAGCCGCTCCCCCTCCTATAGATATTCTGGCTCAATCTTTAGGACCTTAGTAGTGGAAATGGTGGCACTAGGCTCTACATCAATAATTTTCTTACCTTTGTCATTCCCCTTGTTGGGTTTCCAATCATATTTAGAACATGCATTTGACTCTGAAGCCTTCAACTCGGCCACCAATTACTGGTTGGCTCGACACTCATTTGTGTTGTGAGTGGGGCTCTTACAAAACTCAAATCACTTTCTTGTGTCCTTATTTGTCTTCGTGGTGTTGTTATTTTCTTGTAGCTTCAACGGGTTTTTTTGGGTCACCCCACCTTGGACTTGTCCTTTGTTCTACAGTTTGGGGGCAACATTCCCTTGCTTTAGATTTATAGATCCAAAGTATTGTTTCTCTTGTTTAAAGTTCTGATCGATCTTGACAACATATTAGTAGGCGGCGCCAAGTGAGGATATGTCTAGGAACTCCATTTCATCCTAGATGTATTTGTGTAGACAAATGTAGTACTTGAGTACTAGATGCCGCTCAAAATCCTTAATACCCAACTTCTTGTGAAGGGTGTGAAAAGTATTTCTGAACTTTGACATGTCTTGGTCTCTTCCTTACCGTACTGTGGTCCACTTTATGTACTTATCTTAATAGCTACTGAAAGGGTAATATTGCTTGATGATGAAATATTTCCAAGTGGGTACATGGCTAAAAGTAGTGAGGGTTCCCTCTTGTCCTTATTCCACAAAATTAAAATATCTATCTATGATGTCTACATCTATCTGGCATTCAAATATGGGAATGTCAAAGTTTAATTGTACATTGAAGGGAGTTGTGCCTCCAGTGTGGTTTCCATAAGAATATGTGTCGCCTGAGAGCATTCGCCTAAGGATCTGGGCAAAGTTGTCCAACATTGTGTTCCTTTGTTGCTCAAGGGCTTCTTCAAGAAATATTTTGAAGGGATCTCTAGCTCCCTTGTCTTTTTTTTATTTTTCCATGGGAGGTCATCGGTGTTTGCGAGGTTGGTCTTTCAAAGGTTCAACCAGTTCAAGCCCTAACTCCTTATACACTGACTTCATTGGGGACATGCAAAGAAAAACAGAGAAAGAGCATATCACTTTGATACCATTGTTCCAGACTTATGCAAGAATGCAACAAAATACATATATAAACATAAACACAAAGATGAAACACAAATAAAAATTCATTTCATTAATATCTCTGCATCAATACTATTCCTATTCCAAAACCTAAAGTGTCACATTCAATTACAAAGGGCTTTGAAAAGTCTGTAGTTGCTAATATAGGTGCATTGGACATAATTTCATTTAAATCTTGAAAACACTTTTCTGCCTTATCATCCCATTGAAATGAGTTCTTCTTTAGAATGTTTATTAAGGGTATGGTTAAATGAGCATGGTTTCAAATAAACCTTCAATAGTATCCAATAAACCCTAAGAATCCTCTTTATTTGGTGATGTTAGTAGGTTTGGGCCATTCTTTTATAGCCTTGATATTATTAGGATCTACTTTTAATCCTTCCTTGGATATTATATCTATGAGGTACTCTACTTCTTCCTTTCCAAAGGTGCATTTGGACATCTTTGCATGAAAATGACGTTCTTCTAATATAGTGAGATTTGCTCAAGATGTTGTCGATGATCCTTCTATTTTTTTCTATAGATTAGAATATCATCAAAGAACACTAACACAAAATTCCTTAAATATGGATGAAATACCTCATTCATGGTAGCATGGAAGGTTGATGGAGCATTAGTTAATCCAAAGGACATTACCTTAAATTCATAATGACTTTCTTGTGTTTGAAAGGAAATCTTCACTATGTCGTCTAGCCTTATTCTGATGTGGTAGTATCCAGATCTCAAGTCCAATTTTGAGAAATATTGGGCTCCATGAAGTTCATCTAACATTTCATCTATAAACGGAATCAAAAACTTGTTCTTAATTTTTATCTTGTTTAGCCCTCGATAATCTATGCATAGTCTAAATGATCCATCCTTCTTTCAAGCTAGAAAAACCTAAGCAACGTAAGGGCTTATACTTTTTTTAATGATACTACACTTTAAAATATCATGGATTAATATTTCATTTTAAATGTTTTGATGATGTGGATACCTATATGGTGTGAAGTTGACAAGGTTTGACCCTGATTTGACTTTTATTCTGTGCTCAATTTCTCTTTGAGGAGGCATCATCATTAGAGGCTCTTGGAACACCTTTTTGTGTTTTTGAATCAATTCCTAAACTCTAGGTGGTTCTTCACTGATTAAATTCAATACCAACATTTTCATTTGATGACACTGCACTATATACACTGATGCTACTTTTTGAATCAACTTCATCATCTGGTAGAATGATACAATTTTATTTTGACATGGTTGAAGACCATATAACTTATATTTATTCCCCTCCCATATAAAATTTATAAATTGTTTTTGATGGTTGGTGGATTAAGTGCCTAGGGTTTGTAGCCATTTGATACCTAAGACCAAATCCACTCCTCCTAGTGGTATAGTGTAGAACGAAAATTCTAGATTGTAGTTCTGAATTTGCAATTTGAGCTTATGGCAATTCCCTACTTTTTTTATATTCTTTCCATATGTTATCATTACCTTCATATTAGGCATTGTATACGCGAATATGTTAAGCCTTTTTTCCATGTTTGAGTCCAAAAAATTGTGAGTGCTCCTTGTGTCTATCAAAACCATTACATTTTTCTTTCTAATTTTTCCTTTTAACTTTAAGGTTTGGGGCTAGGATATCCTTGTCATAGCTGATGATGATACTTGTAGAATATTTTCCTTGTTTAATTCTGGGGAAAATTGTGGAGAATATTTAACATCTTCTATGTCTTATTCTTCACTATTTGAATCATTAGCAGCTTCACGTGTATACATGTAGTCAATCTCTTTTCCTTTAGCACATTTATGTCTAGAATCCCATTTTTTGCCACAACATTTGTGCTTACCCGTTTTCATTCTTTGCACTTACAAATTAATTTTTCCTCCCTCATGTAGATATGGTGGACCATACTTTTTATTCTCCATGTTATAAGTTTGGGGAAACCTTTTTCTCAAATATACTCTTCCAAATTTTGGCAATTGTATTCTTTTAAGCTTATTTTATATGACTTTTTCTTTTTGTCTTGCTTCTTCTATAGAGGTAATGTCATGAATCTTAAGCTTGTCATGGAGATATGGTTTAATTTCGATGATGTATGATTGAATAAGGCATGTTTCTGATAACACGCATACTCGTGTAGCTTGAGTTTCCCATTCTCTAGTATATTCATCCACATATCCTTTTTGTTGTATCCTGGTGAGTGTCATGAAGAACTCTTCTTCTTTGACACCTTGGAACCTCTTAAAGAAGTAATTTCTAAATTTACTCCAACTAATAGCATGTGTCATTTTATTCCACCACATATACCCAATTATATTCTTCACTTTTCAATTTCATGGATGCATGCAAGGTTCTTTCATTGTCATTGTCAATACCATAAATCCCGAAATATTCTTCTGCTTTATTGAACCATGCACCATTGCATTTTTTGTTATCATCAAATTTGGAAATCTCAAGTTTTTCTCTTCACTAATATGTGGAAATTAATGGAGCAAAGAAGGGGAATTGGGTCAAGATCTGCATATTTTGAAAATTTGTGATACTATTTTGTGGATTAGGAATGGAAGATGTATGTGGATATTCATGGATACAAGGTGAACATGATGAGATTGATGTATTTGAAGAATAAAGGTGTTTAATTGATTCATAATACATGTGTAGTTGATAATTTGTAATATTCAACATCTAATGGTTTGAAAGGGTTGCATGTTCCTTTTTAATTTTGTCATAATTTTGCTCAAGCTGATTCTCTATTCTAACCATTGTATCTTGGAGCTTCTTAATGTTTTTGAATTTTCCTTTGACCATATTCTCAAGTTGAGTTAATTTTTTACTAAAGCCACTTATCGTCATTGACACCATTGATCAAGTTTGTGGTGGTGTATATTTATCTAGCTTAACCTTCTTCCTTAAATTGAACCTATTTTTTTTTATTATATAATTATATTATATAATAAGTATAATAATTATTTATTTATATGATATAACAAATATTATAACTTATGAAGCTAAGTGACTATGGGTGTGACATTCAGGTTGAGAATAAAATGATGGGTTTGTTGATGAAGCAGTGGAGATCAACAGAAAGGATGATTGTTGGCAGTGAATACAGGTGGTGAATGCAAGAAACAAAAATGAGGTGCTCGGTTGGCAAGTTGACTTGGCCAAATGGGTCTGTTGAATGTCGGGCCAACGAGATGGATGCGATGGGGAAGAACTATTGATAGGTGTGAATATGTGGGTGATTCACAACATGAATGATTCAGTTTGTTGTGAAATAAGAATCAAGAGTTGTTGCCAATGTATGGGCACAGGGGTAATGTGGTGAAATATGAAATGACGAGATGCAAGGTACTGATGTGGGAACAAAGGTATCAAGGGACACATGACAGAGTGGAGTTATGAGCGTGGTAAACAACATACAATGAACAAGGACAAAGAATTGGTGATGGAGAGATATGCTAGGGATTGTGATGGATGCGAAGGGCCGAACCAGTTGATCGACAAAGTACACAACAAACACGAGGCTCTGATACCAAATGGAGTGAACAATTCTAAATAAGAATATATTTATATAATTTTTTATTAGATGATAACTAATTGATGATTATTACAGAGAGGGCCCCTAGATTATATATGACCTTGTGTGCCTTTTCATGAAAGGGCATGATCTTATGATTGTGCCTTTTACCAAGTTAAACTATAATTACAAATTACAATTTTTGCATCACAAAAAATTATTGATAATATGTACAACAACAAGAAACTCCTTTTAATTTACCATATAGTTTAATTCTATGGGGCTCAAGCTCTTATTGATGTAGTAAATGACATAAGGTCTCCATTATTTTACTCTTCCTAGTATAACTCCAACAACTTAGGCAAGGTACAATCTTGTCCTTGCAAGATAGAAGCCTTAGACATACACGTTTTTAAACTTGTAAAAGCATTTTGATATTTAACAGTCGATATAAATTATGCATCCTTTACAAGTAATTCAGATAATGGAGATGAAAGCTTAGAATTTGGTTCAATGAAACATCAATAATAACTTGCATGCCCTAAGAATCTACTTACCTCTTTTTGTGTTTTTGGAGGGGTATTTTCAAGATTACCTCAATTTTCACTGAATAAACTTGTATCCCTACAGAAGAAACAAAATATCAAAGTATAACTCCTTCATTCATTAACATATGGAATTTTCAGTGCTTAAGACAAGGCAAGCATGCATACATTGTTCTAATACTTTTCTAAGATTATGAAGAGAACTATTGAAAATATCTCCATATGTTGTAACACCATCTATATAAATCTCTACACAATCATTACTAAAATCTGATTCCCAATATAAGTCACTAGAAAGTTGTAGGTGCATTACAAAGTCCAAAAGGAATGAATCGATATGCAAATATACCGCATGGGAAAGTAAAATTGGTATTTTCCTAGTCCTGAGGAGAAATTTAAATTTGATTTTATTCACTAAATCCATCAAGGAACAAAAAATTTTCTTGATTGATAGATTGTCGAGGACAAAGTTGATGAAAGGTAATGGGAAGTGGTAATTTTGGTGGCCTTATTTAGCTCTCTATAGTCAACACACACTGTCAATTTGCCATTCTTTTTGGGAACAATGAATTAGGAGAAACCCACTAACTATTAGATATTGGATAGATGAAATTGTCATTTAAAAGTTTTTGGAGCTCTTCTTTGATGATGTATTTTAGATCCGGGCTTATTCTACATTGTAGATGATGAATAGGATGGAAATTATACTTGATATAATGTGATGGGTACACAAATAGGGATGAACTATTTTAATATTTGTGTAATCCGTAGAAAAATCCTCCTATTGTTCATGCAACAACTGTGTCAATTTCTTTGATTTTGCAAGAGATAGATTTAAATTAATATTTTAAGGTATTTTTGGGCTCACTTTCAACTAGAATGCTTCTATAGTTTGGAGTAATTGGTATCTGTCCTACAACAAGATCATCACTAGGACTGTCCTGACTAGGTTTACTCATTATAATATTAATGACTTAAAAGGATGGTTGTGTAAGAGTGGAAGCGTACTAATAAAAATGTTGAAAACGCCATCATATGCTTTGTACTTGAAGCAAAGAGCCTTTCCAATTGTGAGAAGTGCTTATGCACCATCTTCTTCTTGCTCAAACACAACCCATAATGGAATTTCATAATCAATGCTTGGTTTGGTAGGGGGATAAAGGATGAGATTATTCATGTTATTCCCATGAGATATCGTCAAAAATCCTAACCTACAATTGATAAATGCATTAACAGTGCCCAACTAATGTCTATCTAGAATTAAGAGATGTACTCCTAGGTGTTTCTTGGGTCACAACACTAAAAATTCAGTAAGGTATTCCTAAGAATCCATAGAAATGGTGACAACTTCTAGGATTCCTTCTAGTAAAATTTTAGATCGATTAGTCAGTTCTATCACACTACGGGTTGGTATTAAATTGGTAAATTCAAGCAACTTAACGGTTTCTCTGATCATCACATTTATTGCAGTACCCAAATCAACCATTTGTATAGTGAGACTCCATGTCTAATACCAGCGTTATGAGGCTCACAAAGTAATTCCACCTATCAATATACATTGTATGATCAAGTGCTAGATTCTAAAATGTTTAAGGGACTTATGTCATGCCCTAAACCATACCACTAAAACATACCATACATATTATGTATAAAGTCATTAAGGAGAAAATTTCTTAAAATAAATAAAAAATATTTCAAAGTGGAATTTTATTATCGACATTTAGCTATATATTTAGTGATATTATAAATTTAAAATTAAATATTATTAAGGAACCAAATATTTTTACTCATATGTCACCATAATAATAATTTTATTAATTTCATATGGATAATAATAATGAACCAACAAAAGAAATCTTGAGGTTGTGAGTTTAGAGGCGATTTATGATCGGATCGAGAGCGTGGGAGTTTGCGGAAGACCAAGATGGATAGCTTCTGCACTATTTTTTCTCCATGGACGATAGCAGAGGAGGGAGCTCCACTCCCTCCTTCAGAGGGGTAGTGGTTAACAAGGGAAAGAAACCCCTATAATCAGGCAGAGGTAACTCGATGGTAGAAGGAGAAAATAGGGACAAGGAAACTGTAAGTAACAAGGAGAAGAACAATGATGGCACAAAAGACAAGGAGGAAAATGACAAAAAACAAGGAACAACAAATAAGAACCAAAATGGACCGTGCAAGCCCAGAGCTGAAATCACTCCCAGAGTAATCTTAAATAACCCAGAGATGCAGGCCCATAGGGAGCACATGCAGACTTATGCAATCATATGCAAATTCATGGGACTATGGCCCACCGAAAAGTATTTACAAACATGGATCCGAAACCACTGGAAAGCTAAAGGAAGCATTGATCTTCATCTAGGATCCAAGGGTTTTTTCACTGTCATGTTTGCAAAAATTGAGGACAAAGATAGAGTGTTTGAAGGTGGGCCCTACTTCTTTGCATCAGTAGGGCTCTATATGCGGCCGTGGATGATGAACTTCGTGCTGGAGTGGGAAACCTTTACCTCAATCCCAGTTTGGGTAAGTCTCTATTTGCTACCTCTGGATTATTGGCAAATAGAATCACTAACAGCTATAGGCAATAAATTAGGGAGGTATGTCAAAACTTCTGAACCCACAAGAAGGGGAAAATATACCTCCTTTGCCAGGATTTGTGTAGAGATGGACCTATCTGGAGCACTTCCGGACGAGGTGATATTGGAGGTTTATGATGAGGAATGGGTGCAGACGGTTGACTACGAGCATATTCCTTTTAGATGTCGTAAATGTCATAAACATGGGAACCTTCTTAGAGACTGCCTCTTAGTAAGGTAGAGAGAAAAAGCAATCCCAACACAATGAAAGAAACAGAGGGCTTTCACAAAGTAACTCATAAAGGTAGAAATGGCAAAAAAGGGCCAAAACAACACCAAAGTGGAGATCAAAAAGTGAGGCCAAACCAGTTCCAATTTCTTGAAGAGGAGGAAGATACAACAATTGAAGATCAAGTAATGAAGGATGGATATGTTAAGCAGGACAAGGAAGAAGAACAGGATCAAGAAAAGGTAAAGGAAAAGCAGAAAGAGATCATGATGAGTGAATTAGAGATGGATATGGATCATGAACTGACTCAGAGTGACATGGAAATGGAAGATAATGAGTTGCAAGAGATTCTTGACAGAGAAAACGTAGATCTAGAAGGGTTCTTGAGTAAGGGAACAATGGGTGGGGTAGAATCTCTACCACAAGAAGAATTCAATCGAATAAAGCAGTTATTCTTATGGAAAACTCAGGAAAAGGACTTGGGTGAATATAACAGCATGGAAAGACAAGCCAACCATGGAATAAAAGCAGCAAAATCGACTCCAGGATTAGCTCCAAGAAACCCGAGGAAAAAAAGGGGCAAAAAAAAGCAGAATGATGTATTAATGGAATGTGGAAAGCTCATGATAGACTCAGGTAAGATGAAAGATCTAACCAGTTACTCCTTTACCAATCTGTAATTATGAAGTTTACAACTTGGAACATCAGAGGTCTAGGACGCAAAAGAAAGTAGAGAATATTGAATAATAGAATGAAGCAGGTAGCTCCGGATATAATTTTTGTCCAAGAAACAAAATTCTTTGTTCAAAAGATAAGACAAATACATAGTAAATGGCTCAGCAGATATGAGTTTATAGAATTCAAAGCAGAAAATACAGCAGGGGGTATCCTTATCCTCTAGAATCCCCAAAAAATGGGTATTATTGATGGGGAGGCATCTAGGAATTATTTATTAGTTGTTATTCAGCCAGTAGGTGACAGGGACACTTATCTTGTAACGAATGTTTATGGCCCTCAAAGGTTAGATGAAAAAATCAGGTTTATTGATTCCTTAGTGGACCTCCGCAACAGATTTGTAGGGCTACCGTGGGTTATAGGAGGAGATTTCAACATGATTAGATCTCTCTTGGAGAAGAAAGGGGGTATAAGAGCACTAAACAATGATTCCTCAGCTTTCCAATGTTTTTCAGAAAACATGAAGTTGGTGTACATTGAGACAAACAATGGCCTTTGCACATGGAACAACAAAATAGGAAGGGATTCTCAGGTAGCTTCCAAGCTAGACAGATTCATGATCTCTGAAGAGCTCGTGCTTCTAGACAAGGAAATAATAGTTGATATTCTTCCTTTTGGAGGCTCGGATCATTGGCTAATTCAGATGGAGATCTTGGGCATTGGCAGCCCAAGAAACAAACCATTCAGGTTTGAAAATATATGGCTATCACACCCGGATTTCTACAGAAACACTGAAAAATGGTGGGCTGAAGACCTATAAATTCAGGGATCTTATATGTTCCTATTGCATGAAAGACTAAATCACATCAAGCAAAAGCTAAAGGAATGGAACCAGAAGGAATTTGGCAATATTTTAGGAGTAAAAAAATTGTAGAAAACAAAATTCTAGAGCTCAATCAAGCTTTGATCAGGAATGGCCTTGATAAAGACAAAAATGATCTAGCAAAGAAATACCAACATGAATGGAAAATGTTGTGCAAACAAGAAGAAATTTTTTGGAAACAAAAATCTAGGGTTCTATGGTTGAAAGAAGGAGAATGCAATACCAAATTTTTTAACAGATCTACCATTCCGAACAGAACTCACAATAGAATCTCTTCGATCGAGGATGAAAATGACCAAATTCATTAATCCCATGAGGAGATAGATGCAGTGTTAGTAAAGAATTTTCGGGACATTGCCAAAGAAAACGTTTCAGAAAGAGAACCTTTCATCAAGGACATAATTAAACATATACCTAAACTGGTCTCCAGAGAGGATTACTGTAATCTCAATAGACCTGTAACTGAAAAGGAGATCAGTTAGGTCCTCAGGGAAATGCAAAATGGCAAGGCACTAGGGCTAGGTGGTTTTAATGTGGATTTGTTTAAAGCCTACTGGAATATTGTTAAAAGGGATATAGTGGAGATTATGGAGGACTCCAAGAGGAACAAGACCATTTTGAAAGCTCTTAATAGTAACCTCTTTTATTGCCCTTATTCCAAAACAAGATAATGCTCAAACTCCAGAGAGATATAGTTCCATAGCCTTATGCAATGTTGTCTACAAGATAATTTCCAAAGTTGTGGCTAATAGGCTTAAGCCCCTGCTGCCCAGGCTTATCTCCAAGGAACAAACAAGGTATGTAGAAGGAAGACAAATTCTGGACAACATAATTCAAGCTCACAAGGTGGTTCACTTGTTAACATGCAACAAGAGAGCGGGCATGATCATGAAACTAGACATAGCCAAAGCATATGACAAAGTGAATTGGATATACATCAAAAAAGTGCTCACAACATTTGGTTTTGATCATAATTGGGTTATATGGGTCATGGCCCTAGTGACTTCTTCCAACTTTTCAATTTTGGTGAATGGCTCTCCTTCTGAACTTTTTCTCCCTTCCAAGGGTCTTAGACAGGGAGATCTGCTTTCTCCTTTTCTCTTCATCCTCATGATGGAAGGGCTGGGGCGATCCATCAAGAATGAAAGAGCGATGGGAAAAATTCAAGGACTCCAACTTTCAGAGAATGGGCAAGTTCTGACTCATCAACAGTTTGTAGATGACACCATGTTACAGGGAATTCCCACAGTTAAAGAAGCACAGGCTTACAAACAAATTTTGAATGACTTCGTGAAGGCTACAGGTATGCAAGTTAACCTTAACAAATCAAAAGTATTTTTCTTTAACACTCACATCGTCATCCAGAGAAATGCCTCCAGAATTTTAGGCTTTCAAAGAGAATCCCTTCCCTCTAAGTATTTGGGAATTCCTCACAGTTAAACCCAAACACAAGAGCATATGGGATCCTTTAGCTACTCAAATGCAAGATAAGGTCAGGAAATGGACAAACAGATCTCTAAATTTAGCTAGTAGATTGGTTCTTACTAAAGCAGTTCTCCAAGCCATCCCAATCTTTATGCTATCAGCCCTCCCAGCTCTAATTGGATTCTTACAGTAATTTCAGAATATTCAATGAGATTTTCTGTGGAGCAAAGAGGAAACAAGGAAAAAATGGGCTTTACTCTCATGGGAAAATATCTACATACCCAAGAACCAAGGAGGCCTGGGTTTGGACAATCTAGAGATCCTCAACAAGGCTCTTGGAGAAAAACTTTGGTGGAGGTGGGTTAAGGATCCGAAAGCTCAATGGGCAAACATCTGGAAGGAAAAATATGGCAATGCCTGGCCAACTTTTGATATAATTCGTATCACAGTAATAGTGAAAGGCTCCCCCATATGGAACAAGGCATGGGAGAACAGAGAAGTGGTTCAAAAGAACAGTTTCTGGGAAATTAGAGAGGGAGATCTGGCACTTTTCTAGGAGGGAAAATGGAAACAAGAACCTAATATTCTAAGGGAAGAATTTTTAGGCCTCAAGCAAGAGACTGAAAATCAAGGATTAGTTAAGGTAAAAGACTTTTGGAAGAATCCACATAATATAGGAAAGTGGAGAATTTGGAAAAAAAGAGCAGAGAGGATAGGACCCTCAACAGTAAAACTGAGTCCCTTAAAAGAATGTTAGAGTAGAGAATAATTCTTGTAACGAAAGGGCAAGATCAACTGAGATGGGGCAACAACAAAGAGGGAAACTTTAATATCAAGGAATCTAAAGGTATTCTCCTTGATCTGAGCCCACAAGCTCGAAATAAAACTTGGCAGAAGCTTTGGAAGCACAAAGGCTAGATGAAAATCAAACTCTTCATGTGGCTAGTTCACCATCGAAAAATTCTAACCTAGGAAAACCTCAAGAAAAGAGGCATGTTGGGACCCTCCAAATGTCATCTCTATGAAACCCAAGAGGAGACCATCGAGCACCTTCTCAACAGCTATATTTTCACAAACAAGATATGGGATTTCTTTATCAACATCTTCAGATAGTCTGATAGAGACAAAGAAAGTATTGGTAACACTCTTAACAATTGGAGGAATAATTTCTCTGATAATGAAGTTCTCAATTCTGCCTAGGAACTCTTGTTGGGTTTCATTATATGGAATGTGTAGAAAGAAAGAAACAAAAGAATATTCAAGGAGGTAAATATGGACTCTCTTAGCCTAGTGAAGCTGATTGTAAAACAACTTAAGGAGACAATGGCTACCACTGTCAGGAATCTCCCCAAAAATCCCCCCTCAGTAGAAGTTGAGAATCCTTCTGCTGTTAGACATGCAAGGACTTACTCCTCAAGGTCCAGGTAGGAAATCAAGCATGAGAGATGAGGTGGAGGAATTCTAGAATCCTCTCCCTGAAGGTTTTTTAAAGTACAACATTGATGGAGCTTCCAAAGGAAACCCGGGGGAGGCTAGCTTTGGGGGAGCTCTAAGGGATGAAACAAGTAGAATAATCACCCTCTTCCATGGACACTTAGGAAAAGCCACTAGCAACATGGAAAAGCTAATGGCTTTGGAACAATGCTTAGAATTTTTGATACAGAACAATTGCCAAAATGTCATAATAGAGGCAGATTCAGAGTTAGTCATCAATGCAACTAGGAGAATTAGTAATGGAATAGGGCCAGAAAAGGTCACAAAACACTAGAGGTTAATGCGGGTTCTATAGAGAATTCAAGTTCATCTAAAGAAACTTTGTACTCTCAGATTCATACATGTGAAAAGAAAGGCCAACAAATTAGCAAATATTCTTGCCAACCAAGGTGTCAGTTGCAAGGACAGCGCAACCTTATGGAGGTGGAACACAATGGCGCAGAGCAACCTGAAAATGCTCTGTCATAACCAGGTAGAGGAAGACATGGAAGAGTATAGTAGAAAAATGACAGAAACCAACTAGTTATGATCAGAGGTCATATGGCTGCTCAAGGTTGGAAAAAAAGGCTCATGATGGAAGATAAGCCAAAGTCAGTGATTAAGTTAACAAAGATCAGGATTATTCTCTAAGATGGGTGTCAGAGTTGCCATGACCAAAGAAAGCAGCATCTCATACTGCAGCATCACCTCAAGTGTTTGCCTGCAGGCTGGTTCAGAGTCATCCCTGACTGGATCTGTGGCGGTTGTTTCCTCTCTCTTTCGTTCCGAAAGAATGGGTGCATCGTTTGGCGCTCTTAATGGCCACACCACCTGGAGTTTTCTATCCGAAATCTGCTTACCAGCTTGGAAGTGGTTTTCTGGCGATTGCTGGCCTGATAGGAGGAATCTGGTTTTCCTGATTTGGCAGCGATCCCATTCAAAGGTTTACATGTGGAGGTGGGGCCGGTTGGAATACTGCCCTCATCGCACACTATAGTTCGACAATTTTGGGAGGTTTGATACATTCCAGATCGTCCGATCATTCGATATGAAGCGACGACTAGGATGGTTCGAGCTGTTTGGTGGTCGGGCTTGTTAGAAGTCGGGCTACTTTCCATCGTAAATTTGTCCACTACCATCGGATTGGGTTAGAAGATTTTACAGTGTAGATTAATAAGATAGGTTTGGCCTCATTTCTCATCTCATCTAGCGTTGGGAGTTAAAACCACTTCTAGGATGGTTTTAGTGCGATCGCACTGCGTTTTAGTGGAAGGCGGTTTCGTTGTCGGAGCAGCGATCCCATACATCTACTGATACATGGATGAGGGCGGAGTATAAAAGCCACCCTCATCACACTTTAAACAACGGTCACTTCTGCTGGGCAATATTCAGAGCAGTCGTCCGATCACTGCAGACCCGATCGACATTCAGGATGGTGCGTGTGGTTTGGTGGGTCTGGAAGAATTTATATATGGATACTTTTGAAGCGATTAGCCTTTTCACTGTCATATTTATGTTAAATCATGGACGGTGGAGTTTTTAAAGCAGAATATAGGTCTGTTGGCGCAGGGTTCGGTGGGGAGAGTTCTTGTGCCTTGCGATTCTCATTGCCGGGTTTTGTCATTTCTCTTTCAAGAGTGGCTAGCAATTTTTGAGTTCAGAGGGAGTAGATTCTATAGGACTTTTTCTTTGGTGGCTTACACCACTCTGGGGGAAGGAAAAGTGTATATATTGTAAACTATGTTTGATTTAATGAAATAGAAGGTACGACTCTTGCTTCAACAAAAAAATAATGAACCAACAAAAGTTTAAAAATGCATATGACATAGTTTTCATATAATAACTTATAGATACATGTCACTATAACAATATAAAATATTGGCATCACATGAAAATAAGTCCAAAAGGGTTCACAAAGCACGTGAAGCTATATTAATATATATTATAGATCATAAGGTGGATATCAATTACAAAATAGAAAAAGTTAATGAGACGTGTGAAATTATTTTTTATCACTTAATAACCACAAGATAAAATAAATCACTAGGTTTGTTAATTAAAGGAGATTCCTAAATAGTGGTTGCAAACTACGATAAATCCAAAAAGATTGACATGACTAATAATAAACATTAAATAAATCACTAGGCTTGTTAATTAAAGGAGATTCCTAAATAATGGTTGCAAACTATGACACATTCAAAAAGATTGAGATGACTAACAATAAACATCAAATTGGTGATTTATTCAACCTCTCTACTATTTAAAAAGATTAACCTAACATTCCTATACATAATGATAATCCACATTCATTGATCAAGAAATAAATTTGTTGATGCTTTAGCAAACCAAGAAGTAAATTTGGATTAAGGAACATCATTACAAATATCAATCATATCTATTTTTTTTGTATCCCAAGAAGAAGTAAATTTGGATTAAGAAACATCATTGCAAATATCAATTCTATTTACTTTTTTTTTTTGTATCCCAAGAACATGTAAAACATTGAGTGTATAAATCAATCCATTTTTTTTTTTTTCATCTTAAAAATATGTAAAATATTTGACTATTAGAAATTAAAAAAACGTAATTAAACATACTATATGAAATAAACAATTATTCATATAAACAACTATTCATGGGTCATATTTGATATCTAATATTCTTTTTTTGTTTTGATAAGAAATGTATAGTTTTTAAACTTATTCATAAATATAAATGATTCCAAATACAATTACAAAGCAACAAATTCAAAAA
>APFE030101716.1:221264-243238 GCA_000404065.3 Pinus taeda
GGTACTCCGCCTGATCTCCTCCTGCACAAGATCTGACCATAGTCTTTCCCATCCTGGCACCTTCTCCCGACCATTGACAGAGTCCTGATAGGAATGCCAACTCTTCAGAAGACCAAGGAGAGCCAAGCTCACCAAGTCCTCATCATCGACAGTAACCCCAACACTTCCCAGCTCATCTCGACACTGAGTGAACTTCGTGAGATACTTGGGAATACTGTCACCCTTCTCGCATTTGATGTTTCTGAGTTTATCTTTGAGCGCCAGCTTCCTCTGATCGCTCTTGCTTTGGAATAATTCTGTTAATGATTTCCATATCAAATATGGAGTAGCCTTTCCATGGAGGCTGGACACAATGTGATCCTTCACGCCCTCCAACAGAATCCTTCGACATTTTGCGATCTTCTTTTGCCAAGCATCAGCTTGAGTAGCATCAGTAGGCTTTGGGATATTCGTATCTATGAACTCCTTCAGCCCGTTATCATCCAATACTGCCTCCATCCTGTCCTTCCATGCAATATAGTTTGAGCTGCCCTCAAGATCATACTCCAATCGCAATCCGTTGAAAGACATTGCTGCATTGTCACCAAGAAAACACTGCTGCAAATTCGAATTCCACCAGCAACCAACTCAACCGCCTCGGATCTAAGATTCGTGAGAACAAAATATTTCTCGTACAGAGATTGACTGTATGGGCTTTTACCGAATATTTCACCTTCCAAAGGAAGGATGAATCCAGAGGCTACCTGGCCCGATTACAGGCTCTGCCTAGAGAAATAGAATGTAAACACTCCCTGAATAGTAGATCTGATGATCAATAGCTCTGATACCATGTAGAAATTTTGAATAATTTAACACATATTTCCCAGATGGAGATTTATCTTATCAATGTAGCTACATTTGCGGAAAACATACACAATACATAAGCTCCTCTACGTTGATCATCAATATAGCAACATCAATAACAATAAAACATCAAGAGCATTCACACATTAACCATGTATGTATCCCGGGGAAAGCATCTCGCTAAAAACCCCAACTATCTGTATATTAATGATTGAGTCATGTAACATTACACAGCATAATACTTCTCACAACTATCTCCACCTCTGTTACACACAATACAGCTCAGATCTGATCTCCAAATCTCTTCCACTGCTTGCCTGCCTCCACTGCTCAATACCTTCTCAAGAACTGATGAGAATGGCTCACCAAACTCGTTTTTCACCTGCAAAATAGTCACTCACGCTTTTTGGACGTGAGCATAAGCTGAAATGTGGGCAAATACGTGGGAAAACTCATTGGCATACTCAATCCCCTGATTGTGCAAGATCTGGTGCACAACTATAGTCACAACGGATAGCAATCTGATTCTCTAACACCTGTCCCTGCTGAACTGAACATGCACTGACATGCAACTGAGTTAACTGATGTATTCATTAGTTGTATTATGAGTTAATAACTTGTGAATTAATTAATAACTAATTCACCCAAATCATCTCTAGTCTATTCACCAGTTAGACTAAATACAACCAGTTTAACAAAGCTAAACTGAACACAACTCCATCAACTGCACCTCCAGTCCACTAAACTCAACTCACTTGAGTTCTAACTGAAGTCATGTATGCAAATATTCAACTAACCCATAAGAACCACGTATTTCCTTCATGCAATTGCATGTGCCACATCCGTAGCTCGAACTGAAGTGCTCCCAGAGAATAAGACAAAGTTTATAGTCCAAATATTATTGTGAGATAATAATATTTGACTTTTCTATTTTTTGACAGCCAGTCTAAAAATAGACTTGATCACTCACACTGTGATCACTCACACTTTCATCAAAAATAGAAGTCCATCTATTTTTCCCAACTTGATCAATCATCCATAAACAACAACCTGCAATCCATAGACATGATCCATATGTCTAAAAATAGACATAGTCTAAAAATAGACTTGCGCCAAAAATAGCCTGTGGGCCCACTTAGTGAAGGCGACTCTTTTCACTAAGCTCCATCATCTTGTTGCAATCTCAACAAGGGAGACTAGTCCCTTGTAGGATTACATAGTTCAGGGGCATAGGGAGGCAACTTGTTACTTGTTCTTGTGCAATGCATAGTTTGGAATAGGATGACTGAAAGGATTATGTAATTCTGGAAGGGAAGGCTGGGTCTTGGGCTCAGGAATTGTGCAATGTAGTAGTCCTGGAGTACAGGAACTACACATTGCACAGATCCAAAGGTCAAAGTCATAGCTTGATGACTAGAACTGTGGAATACATAGTCCATGCAGGTTGGGTGAAACCAAGTTGAAGGGTCGCGGAGCTTCTTCGGAAAAGGCTAAGTGCTAGAAAAGTGAGACTAACAAGTGAAGTGATGAATCTTTGATTATGTCCTAACAATTAGAAAATGTGACAACTCAATAAAATTGATGACCCATGACACATGAACAACACTTTCATTTCTGTGTGACTGCTTCATGACCAACTATGACAAGTGCGATACCTCATATACACTTTATGATGACCGTGGAGACACTTGTGTGATAGTGCTCAAAACTTTGTGAATGAGTGTGATGTTTATATGGCTAGGAAAACTCGTAAACACAAACATGGGCTCTTGAAATCACTAGAATTAGCTTATGCATAGAGTGTGACAGCTAGCATGCGAAAAGACGAAATCTTGCCTATCTCGTGAAAGGGAGAAAAACACTTAGAGAAAACACATGGAATGACTTTCAATGTTTGCGACCATACATGTCATTGAAGACATATTGATATGACAATGATAAACTATCCTTCATACTACACTAAGAGGTGGATTTCAAATTCGTGAAAGATGTGCTTTGTTCTTTGTACATACCCTCCAAAGGGTTGTGAATCAGATGGAGTTTTCATGTGGTCCTAATCTCTAATCTTCTATCATACCCCAGGTTTCCTTGGTCTTCTTATATAATGATTATATTTTTTCCTCATCTCCTTAAGTGTCATCTAGCATGTCTTCCTTATTTGTATCCTTCTTCATCATCTTACCATAGCATGGTAGAATTTTTGTAGCTGCAATCGTGACACAATAACAATAGTTTGATAAACCCTAATTATAATATGTTGGATGATAATCCATTGACTGAGTCGGAACTGGTAGTAGGTCAAGAGGGAAGGTTGAGTGACTAGGCTAGATTGAGGGATAATATTGTGTAGTTCCCGCTAAGGGAAAAATTTGCGTTGTGCCGATTGAGGGAAGATTTTGTTGAAAATAGCAACAAGAAATGCTAAAAATAGCACTGCTATAAATAGCAGTTCAGCCAGTGTTGAACATAGCAACAAGGAATGAAAAATGGAAGTGCTAAAAATAGCATTCTATAAATAGCATTTCGAGATACCTCCCTATTTTAGTCAGTCCCTAAACTAAAATAGTGAAGTAAAATTCAAATTCGATCTTAGCAGCTATTTGTAAAATAACTGATTAATTCGTCTTGAGTTAATTAGTTAAGGAAAATCAAACATGAAGTCTATGTGGGGACATGCAATAGTTTCTCCATTAATTGAGGAATTTATCCATCAGTTAAAGAGATAAGGATGAATTGTAATTAGTTGGCTCTGTTAACTGAGTCAAATCCAGTTAGATTAATTCAAACAGTATGTTGAATTAATGTAAGTTCAATTAGTTAATGCTTGCATGCATGTAACTGCTGCACTTCAGATAACTAAATATTCTCTCATAAATAACTCATGCATGTCAGTTCAGATAGAGGCATAGTTGAGATCAGATGGAGGGGTCATGTACTATCAGTTGCTAGAATATTCCATTGTGAATATTCCTTGTATGCAGAAGGAATTCTTTCCTTGAGGATTGGGCAGTTACTTCTTCAGGTTTTGTGAGTGTGATGAGGCCAATTCACACATGTGGCTTCATTGGACCCCAAGAAAAATTGTGCAAGGAAATAGGAGGCTTGGAGGGCTTGAGGAGGACATATATAATGTCTATTCAATCTGTGAGCTGTATTGTTTGATTGCAGAGAGAGCAGGATAGCTTGAGAGTTGATATTTTTGGTAACTTGAACAAGATTTCCACTTGTATGATAATATAGAGATTGGGGTTTTAGGCTGAGGCTTTCCCTAAGTTATTTATTTAGTGTTATGTGTGATTGATTTCTCATTCTTAGTTATATGTGTTCTCTTGGTCTTGCTCAACTCGATTAAGCTTCCGCAAAGTGTTGTAGAAGTAGATCTTGTATTGTGCTTTAGTATATTGCATAATCTGTTGACCTACAGTGGGAATTTCTACATGGTATCAGATCAAAGGTGATCAAGGCAAAGAACAATATACAAGAAGGAGAAGTTCAAAGTTTGTGGTTCCTGAATATAGAAATTGAGTTCTTATCACATCTCAATTTCACTGATGGAATTCAGTGGTTTAAGATTCGAGCATGCCCTTGATGGCATCTCGAATTATATAGCCTAGAAGGATTGTATGGAAGAAGTATTAGAGGACAATGATCTAAAGGACTTCATTGATCAAGAAGTCCCCAAGTCAACTAATGCTACTCAACTAGCGGAATGGAAGAAATGTGTGGCTAGAGCAAGGAGAATCCTCTTGGAGGGAGTTTGAGACCACATTGTCTCGAGCCTCCATGGGAAGGAGACACCATTTTCAATGTGGAAGACTTGAAATATCTATATCAGAACAACAACAATCAGAGGAAGTTAGCACCAAAAGACAAGCTTCCTAAGATCAAGTGTGAAAAGGGCGACATGATCTCTACATATCTAAACAAGCTCACCACCTACAGGGATGAGCTTGGAAGTGTAGGGATCACGACTGTTGATGATGACATGGTGAGTCTTGCACTCCTCGGTCTTCCTAATATCTGGCATAGCTACCAAGACTCAGTTAATGGAAGAGAAACACTGCTAGATTGGGAGAAACTTTGGTCAGATCTGATGCAGGAGGAAATAAGAAGAAGCACCAGAGATGGATCCTCATCGAAGCAAGATGATGAGAAAAACCTAGCCTTAGTGAGTAAGGCAAGCAAAGGGAAAGGGAAGGCGTCCCATCCCAAATTCAGTTCTTCCCATGGTGGGAAGAATATTGACAAATAGAAAGTGTGATGCTTTCATTGTCATGAAGTGGGCCATTATGCTACAAATTGTCCACAAAAGAAATCCAAGAAGGGTTCCTCGAAGGGATCTGATGGTGAGGCACTGGCCTCACAGTTTGAGCTGGATTTCTCACTTATCACATGCATGGTTTCATCCATGGTGGGATGTGTGTGGTACCTGGACAATGGAGCTTCATTCCACATGTCAGGTGACAAAAATCCTTTTAGTACGTTGGAGGAGAAGGATCTCCAGATGCGGATTGAGATGAGCGATGATGGAAAGTACCGTGTTTCAAGTGAAGGTACGGTTGTGTTTCAGAGGGAGCATGGAGCTCCCCTCACCCTAATTGATGTAAAGTATGTACCAGGTCTAGAGAAGAATCTTGTGCTTGTTGCTATGCTAGAAGATAAAGGCTATGATGTAGTCTTTAGTAAAGGAAAGGTATTCCTGAGGCATATCGGTGTTGGACAAACAAAGCGAATAAGGATTCGAGTAAAGAATCTCTACAAGTTAGAGGTAGATGATTGTGCTGGTTTGAGTTCCGAAGCTGAGATGGTGCAAAGACAAGATGTTGGCTAGTTATGGCATAGAAGACTAGGCCACTTGCACCATGGAGCCTTGAAGATCATGCAACAGATTTCTAGTGGATTACCCAAGGGAAAACTTGAGCAAACGACTACATGCAAAAGTTGTACCTTGGGTAAGTGTGCAAAACATTCCCTTTTGGATCGAGACAGTAGAGCTAGAGAAATCCTAGAGCGAGTTCACTTAGATGTTTTTGGACCCTTCTCTAGAGCCTCCACTACTAAACAAAGGTACTATGTTATTTTTATTGATGATTTTTCTCATAGATGTTGGATCTACTTTATGCAAAAGAAGGATCAGATATTCTTGAGGTTTTGTGAGTTTAAAGCCTTGGTAGAGAAAGAATCTGGAAAGAAAATAAAAGCCTTGCATGGTGACAATGGTGGAGAGAATGTCTCCCAACAGTTTAAAGACTTCTGTGTTGTAGAAGGAATTAAATGGGAACTGATGGCACCCCATAACCCACAGCAAAATGGGGTGGCCAAAAGAAAGAACAAATCGATTGTGGGAGTAGCTTGAGCAATGTTGCATGACCAAAGCCTACCACTGCATTTATGGGTTGAGGCATGAAATATATCTGTATACTTGCAAAACAAAATCCCACACCGTATACTGGGAATGAAGACACCTATGGAGGCCTATTCTGGGAAGAGACCTGATGTAAGTCACTTTCGAATCTTTGGGACATTAGTTTACTATCATGTGACCAAAGATGCCAGGAAGAAGCTAGACCCAACAACTGAGTTGGGAATTCTTATGGGGTACATGGATATACCCCACAACTATCGGGTGTACCTGCCTTCCACTCAGAGGATGGTACGCAGGGATATGAATTTCGATGAGCAAAAAGCCATGCAAGTGGCACTTGAGAGGGAGCTCAAGCTGCATGTAGAGGAGGAACTTTCAGTTCCTAAGGAGGAGGAGTCTCAGATTGATGTAGAGTAGCCACATGCAGAGGATCCGAGAGTGGAGACATCCACTCATGATGATACTTCTAGAGATGGGCAGAAATGCTCAAGGGAAGCTGACAGGTTGATGTTGGATGTGCGGGAGAATGTGGGATAGCCATATTCTCAGTGCAGGAAGAGGAGGTTGCCCAAGTAGTACACTAGGTACATAGCCCTAGTTGGGGAGTGTGTAGATATCAAACCTTCTTCATTCGAGGAGGCAGTGCAGCAACCCATCTGGGTTGATGTAATGGTAGAGGAGTATTACTCTATCATTCAGAACAGTGTGTGGGATGTTGTCCCAAGGCCTAAGAGCAAGTCAGTGGTGAGTTCCAAATGGATTTACAAGGTAAATCAAGTAGCTGATGGGAGTGTTGAGAAACATAAGGCAAGGTCTGTTGCCCGGGGTTTCTCACAGGTCGAGGGGATCGACTACGATGAGACTTTTGCTCCCGTGGCAAGGTACTCATCGATTAGATCGATGTTGGCACTATTAGCTCAAATGGGGTGGAAGATCCACCAGATGGATGTGAAGACAACATTCCTCAATGGGAATATTGAGGAGGAGGTGTACATTGAGTAGCCAGAGGGTTTCGAGACCTTCAATCATGAGTCACATGTGTGTAGACTCAAGAGGGCTTTGTATGGGTTGAAGCAAGCACCCCGTGCTTGGTACACTAGGATTGTGAATTACTTCACCAGTTTGGGCTTCACTAAGAGTGAAGAAGATGCAAACCTCTACCACATCATGGTAGAAGGTAAACCATTGATCATTGTTCTTTATGTCAATGATCTGATTTTGACAGGTGATTATCAGTTGATACAGTGTTGCAAGGAGGACCTTGCAAGAGAGTTCAAGATGAAGGAAATGGGCCTTATGCACTACTTTCTAAGCATGGAGGTGTGGCAAAAAGTGGTGAAGTATTTGTGTCTCAAGGCAAGTATTCCAATACGATACTAAGGTGCTTTCACATGGAGAAGTGGAAGCCCATGCAGACTCCTTTAGCTGGGAACTAGAGGAAGGAGGATGCTACTTCAAGTGAGGTAGTAGTTGCTACTGTTTATCGACAAATGGTGGGTTCACTTATGTATCTGGTGAACACACGACCCGACTTATGCTTTGCGGTGAACCAGCTGAGTCAAGCTATGGTTTAGCGTACCAAGCTATTTTGGAAGGTAGCAAACCATGTGTTGAGAATGGGGTTTTAAGCTGTATGATAATACAAAGATTGGGGTTTTAGGCTAAGGCTTTCCCTAGGTTATTTCTTCTCTGTTATGTGTTATTGATTTCTCATTCTTAGTTATATGTGTTCTCTTGATCTTGCTCAATTCGATTAAGCTTCTGCAAAGTGTTGTAGAAGTAGATCTGTTGATCTACAGTGGGAATTTCTACAAATTTTGCGTAGTTCAAGAAGGCAGAGGAGGCTACGGGATGGGGCCCTGGGAGGAAAAACTGTGCAGTTTCAGGAGGCAAAGGGGACTGGAGAACTAAAACTGCACAATGCGCAGCTCAGGGAGGCTTGAAGGACAAAACTGCACAGTTTCTAGAGGGAGTGAGCTCTGGTTGAGGGAAAGCATACTAGGAGAAGTATCTACACAATTTTCAGTGCCAAGGGAGGTTTGGGTTCTATGCATTGCACAATTGCAACATATAAGGGGAAATATTGAGGGTTAAATATGTGAAGTGTGTAGTTTAAGAAGGTTGGATGAGGCTACGTTGCTAGGAATCCTTCAGAATATTGCTAAGTGTGGGATCAGTGGAATTGATGTGAGCAATGATAGAACTTGACTATGACCACACACTTGGACACTTGGTGATACAATGTAGATCATCCAAAACATATGAAAAAATACTTCCCTTAGTGCAACAATATTTGTGGTAACTTACAACAAATTCAACATCGAAGATAGACTTTGTGATGATAATGATGACATTGTGAAAATTTGGAAGTGGGTGTGAAATATGTCTATATGATGAGAAAAACTCATTTTTGCAAAGATTGCGCCTAGAAGAAAACGAAAACTCCTCTTTGCATGATAAGTGATAATTCCCATGCCCAAAGATGACACTTTCTATATAAAGTTAAAAGTGTCAACGAGACTTGAGACCCAAGAATAAATCTTGAAATCATTAGCTGACCAATAAGTGACTAAGGAAGGACATATCATAGGATCCAAATTAGGCTCCAAAAGATGGGTGTAGGACAAAATTTTGGAGGGTGTTGTAGCCGCTACAACACTTGGCGACACACTAGTAGAATCCAACTTCTCTGTTTTGGTTAACTCTTTCGTGTAGGGCCTTGGCTCTTCAAGGAGTATTGATTCATCGTGTATATCACTTTGGCCTTTTCTACTTACCCCATGACTGGACATGGTCCCTTTTGTACCTTATTGATCAAACACAACATAAGATTCATCACAATCACAATATTTCGAGTTGGGAAGGGTAGTGTAGCTCGTGAGATTAATATTTTCAGAGTATAATTTTTCTTCTCTGGTGATGCTCCGCTACTAGCAGACTTGTATAGTAACCCCACAGAGTCACGCATAAACAAAAACATTGATTCACTACGAGTGAGCCTGGAAAATACCCCAACAGAGTTTCTTGCTTCACCTCTCTACGCAAGATTCCTTTCTCTTCTTTCACATTTATTTATTTGAAGAGTATTGTGCATTGACACTTATTCATTTTGGCGTGAAAGAGGGATACTGACTTATTGAGACAACAAGAGGTTGTTCCTTTAGAGAATCATATAGATACCTCTCATTTAGGTTTGTTTGTTTAGATTTCCCCTTCTTCATTTCTACTAGTTTGATAAGCTTGAGAACATCAAAGCAAAAAAAATCAAGAATATGCATGAGGTTTCCAAAATAGACGTGGGTTCATGTTTGGACCAAAACTCTCCTTACAAATGGATCATATTTTCTATCAGAACTTCACTGATCAAAAGAGAAATCCAACAAAAAGAATACTGGCTAGAGGTTCAACCAAATGTTGCAGTGTCACAAGACTCTTTAGGCTTCAACCACATATGTATTAAGAAGCCAACATGGGTCCAAACACAATATTTTTTCACTTTAATGAAAACAAAAGGAGAAACTCAATAAGAGGGAAAACAAGATGAAATGAAAAATAACACATAATCAAAAGAGAAGAAAAAAAATGTCTGTAAGAAACATAATATAGAACTAGAATAAGAAAATTGGGATAGACTACAAGAAACGACTGCAAGATGAGCGCAAGGAAGGGAAGACTAGGATGAAGCTAATCCTACTCCTAACCTAACATCTAGAAGGTTGGCGTCACGTATAATGAAATTTCCAATGAAGCCACCATAGTTTTTCATGAACTACATTCACACAGATATGAACAGTTAAAACATATATAAAGAAATGTGTGACAGAAAATATAAGAACTTGAATAAATTGCACAAGAAAAGGAAGGTATTTCCTGTGGGTAGAAAGATGTGTCATAACCACTGATTTCATCCAATTTGGATTCTGACCTTCTTGATGAATGTTGTCTTTCAACAAACCATGGAGGCTTCTCACTGATGTGTCCCCATTCACAATGAACTCTTTAGCAAGTGCGAGGGAAGATTGAAACTTGTTGTTCATTACAGAGCTTGCCAGGTAAGATTGTTCCAACCATTTAGCGATTGGATCACACAATTTGTGACAACCCTCTTGAAATATTTGAAAATATGAGTTTTCAATTAGAAGAAAGGGATCATGATGGGAATCGTGTGAGGAAAAATAGATCTGATCATACTCAACAGTCATGTAAAGACAATGAGGGCCCTCCATAACCATCAATGAAGGCTAAAGTGCCTTGCCTGGTTGAAAAAAATCTGAATAGAGAGATGTTGAACAATGGAGATCAAGGGGTGTGAAACAACTGTCATTGGATGTGTTGATGGAAAAATGACAAGCTGAATGATAGTCACCAAAGACAGAAAAATGATCAAATGAGCTAGTTAAAGTATCAGATTCTTGGTTTGTAATAAATGAAGAAAAATAAATTTGAATAGTTTTGTGGACATTATGAATAATATAATCATGTTCTGTGCGTGATGGATGTGACAATCCACTTCTTCATAACTGGTGATACACTGTGTTAGCATCATAATCATCGAGATAAGTAGGAAGGGATGTTAGTACAAGAGGCACATGACACCAGTTAGGATGGAATGAACAAAAAGGAGATTGATTCGCACAATAACTTGTGCATACATTTTCACTTAAGAGAGTTTCAAGTGGAATGAAGAACAATATTCACAATACGATATTCACAAGGAAAGCTAGGAGCTACTCATCATGAAATACATATGATAGATATGATTCCTTCAGCCAAAGATGGTCTTTGGAATGATCAATTTCCATGAGAGGTACACATTCCAAACTCGAGTTTGCTGTAAGAGACTTGCATGAAGATGAATGAATTGAAAATATTCTTGAGTCTGGTCAGAAGTGAAATCTTGAAACTTTACAAGATTACATCTGAAATACCAAACATCTTTGAGAAAGAGATTTACATTGAATGAAACCGTGCAAAAAGAAGGATTGTGTGAGAGAAACAAGATTGGAATTAGTTTGGGAGGCTTTCTAGAGTCGCGATATCCTGACATAACCATCAATGAAATTTGAAGTGCCTCGAATTCCTGGCATGTATCGAAACTTCCAAGGTATTTTAGAATCAAAATTTGAAGCTTGAACGAGATCATTCATGGATTGAGGATAACCGTTGTTTCTGGTTTCAATACTTCTCACTAGATGAAAGCCATCTCTGTCACAGGTTTCACCGGATTTTTCAACTTCAACAATCAAATTACTCAAATGGAAAGGCTCTTCTGATAGCAAATTCAAAGATAAATGCATCGGGGAAATTTTTTGAGCATGATGTTTTGAAGAGTTGTCTTCATGCAATAAAAGAGATGATGAGGGATGGTAAGGGTACTCTATGATTTGAATGTTTTCAGTTTCATCATGGACAACCTCACCGCCTTGTGTTAATTGAGGGGATAACTCATTGGATTAGGAAACTAAAGAGAATGGGGTATCTCTGTCACAACTAGATGCATTTCAAATGACAAGACACAAGGGATGGTGAGGTGAAGAGGAAGTTTCAATATGAATATACTCTTTCACCAAACCAGATTCTAGATCTAAATCAAAATCTTCATGAGAAACCGCAAGATCATATAATATGTTTGGGCATTTGTCACAACATATGACAATAGAGTCATCATCATTGGAATGATCATTGCCCAAGGCTAGGGGTTGATTGAAAGAATTGATTGCATTTGACTCACTACCGAGATTGGCAGATTGACAATCATCCAAGAATGGAAGCGCATCATCTTGACATGAAGGATCTTGAAAAACATAAGAAATATTCAAAGTACCTTCACCTTCTTGCTCCTCTACCTGTGTAGGGTTTCTACATTGTACCTGATCATAATTTTAATCAACAACATGAAAATAAAGAGTGTGGAAGAATAGCTAGTGGAACATACTTCTCAAGCGAATCATGGTACGAAGAGTCATGGCATGTTGATGATAGAAAATGACAGAAATCAAGATCATCTTGGAGACTAGAGTTGTGAATGTGTTGGCTTGAGGGGGCTTGTACCTAAGTTCAGAGTTAGCTACGCTAACCAACAAAACCCTACACTATCGTCCCTTTCAGAAACAACTCACTTAGTGTAGGCTGCAGTCTCACTTGAGGCAGTATTGGGGGATGTTATAACCAGGTTTTTGCATTCGAAAGGCTATGTGATATGGATTTAAGACATTCCTTTAGTTTTAGGCCTGGTTCAACCTTCGCAAACTCTTATCCTTGAAATCCCAAAATTAAAGTGATTTTCAGTTAAACATAGTTATGAACTTCGCGTAAGCGTCTAGTCATGCATAAAATAACGTATAATAGTAGATCCAAATATTTGTAGACAAACTAAGATAAAAATATAGATAAATGGAATTCAACTCAGCATAAATATAGAAAACACATAAATATATAAATTGGACACAAAATTGCTTCAAATACTCTTTATTACTTTAGATCTTCAATATACAGACTTTCCATATCCTGCACACATAGCTACAAGGGACCACACACTCAACTGTAGACTTACCAAGGTCTCCCCTCGCACAGCAGTAGGAGCCTTCCCCTTCACTAAAAAATATAGAAATATCTTACTACTAAACTCGAAACATATCCAATTTGACTTACTTATCCTCTTAGACTTTCTAAAACAACCCTTTATATACTTTCCCTATTACAATACCATGGTCCACACACCATGGGCGGAGCTCAAAATGATAAAAACTAAGGGAATTTGACCTTCCTAAAGCCCCTTGACTCCTAGTAACCTATGCTACTCCTACTATGCTCCTCAAAATGTGAAGACTTTACAATATCTTTTCAAAACTTGACCCAGGTGACCTCGTCCCAATAGGCCTTAACCACAAAGATGTGACTCATCCCCGAGTAACTATATTGGTTTATCCTTGACATGTGCTTTGAGGATGCTTAATTTTGACTTCAAGTCTTGAAGTTACGTTGTACTCTACGTGGTGGCCTACCAAACCTCTTCAACCAACTTCTCTGTAGTTGGCCCTTCGACTGCTAAACTCATCATCCTCTACATCTACTGAAGGGCTTTTAATTTTCTTTGGAATTTTTGTGATAGTTGGCTTGCTTCATTATCCCATGGTTGTGTCCTTGCTAAAATTATAGAGGCCTTCTGATGTAGCTCATCAATATGAGTCTATATGAATTTCCCTTCTTGGAGTCTGGTGAACCTCTGCATAGGTGCTAAGGTCCACGCTGTCACCCTGATCTCATCAAACTGTAGTTGTTTTTTGCGGATGTCAGCTTCACGTTTTTGCACATGTAGGTCCTCTCATAGCGATGCCCACATTTTCATTGTACTTTCAAAAAATTGGCTACAGTCATTAACTAAAATGACAAGAATTTCCGCCTTGCACTACTCTTGTACTTTTGGAAGGGTTGTAGGCCGCAACTTCATTTGAAGCTCAAAGATATGAAACTCCATCTCAAACCACACCTTCCCCACCTCAGCCTTAGATTCTTTTACTGTAGTGTTCACCTTCTATAATTTTTCGGTTGAAGCTGCCTTTGCTAGGATTTGGAGCTCTGGAAGCTCACTACATACATGCATTATTATTTCCTCTAGCTGCTCACTGCGCAAAACGACCTCTTCTCGTTCCTTGAGTGCATGTGCCTTTTCCTCGAACATTTGCTGGTTTTTAGTCTTGACTTCACTAATAACCAGTAATGCATGTTGTTCCCATACCCTGAGCTCATCTACTACTCCTTGATGCAACTCATGCAATTATAGAATGAGGAGCGCCACAAGGTTAAGGCTCAAGTTCTTCACATGTAGTAGGTATGCCCTGTCCTTTCAAGTGTTAACATGTAGTGATCCCTTCTACAACTGCCTTGCATGGAGGTATGTGGTAAGTTCTATTGTTGAGGCTGTCACATTCACTTGCTTCAGGCTCGCTTGACCCACTCTTGCTTGTAGAACATTGGTCTGTACCTACAATTCCTTAAGGCCTTGCTGGACATTCGTCAATATGGATTGGTATTGCTGTTCGATGTGCCCACATATGTCTTCCATTGTGGATCAGACAAGATCCCCAATTTCATCAAGATCCCCCTCTGTGAGGGTCTGTGGTGTTACGCTGGTGGACTTGTGCTAGGATGGGGTCCCCAGGGGTAGAATTGAATTAATTTAGACATTTTTTGTAAAGAATATAAAGTCTCCACAAAATATGGATGCAGAGCATGTAGCTAGTCAAGAGTCACAAGGGCTTTAGCCCCTTATTTGGGTAAATGATAGGAAATTTTGAAGACTCACCCATGAGGTGGGGGCCATGGTATTGTATTAGAAAGATTATAAATAGATGAGTCTTAGTGAATGATAAGAATAGATAGAGGAATGAAGGAATGATATTGTAAGGGTTTGATAGGTAGGAAGGTCTGTTCTTGTCAGTAACTAAAGGGAAGGATCCGCAGCTAAGTGTGCAGAGACCTGGAAGAGTCCACACTTGAGTGCATGGACCCTTGCAGGTGAGTGCACAAGGTAGTTGAAGTTTGTACTAGAAAGATTCTAATTAATACAGACTAATTTTGGGTTGAAAATACTTGCATCTATTTGCTTAATTATTATGTCACTTTCACTACTATTTCTATAATTCAATGTGTTTTCTCTACGAGAATTGGGTTAATTGAACATGTTTATGGTTAACAAGATGATTGAATGATATTTGTGAAGATATAAATCTATTTTGGGTTAGTTTTTGATAAGGAAGATAGGTCTGTGCGATGATAGATATAGATCTCAAAAGCCCTAGAAGACATGTTCAGTTGCGCGAGAGTAGTAGAGATACCTTGTTAGGTATTGATTAACACAATTGGCTAATACTATGAAGAATTGAAGGTATTTAGGGCTGAATTAGGAGTTTAAATCTATCAGATGGTTAGACCTACTAAGGCACTGAAAGACATCACAGTAGTCTTTGGATGCAGAAACTTGGTTCTTTCATCCCCCAATACTACTACGGGTGAGACTATGACCTGTGCTACTTAGGTTGCTACTGAAAGGGCAAATAATGTAGGGATTTTTTGTTTGGCATAGCTAAATCTGAATCTAGGTCAGGACCCCCTAAGCCAACAACTTGTCTGATTTTTATTTCTTCCACACATTGCTAGCGCTCTGCTTCTGTTGCTTCTTGATAATGAATCGAGACTCAAAGTCCTCCGTGCCCAAAAAAGGGCCTTCGCCGCCATCTTCCTCCTCGACAATTTTTGTGCTAGCTGTGCACTTTGTCCTCCTCACAGTGAGTTCCTATAGGTTAATCATGACCTTCTTGGGATCCATTTTAGGATCCTTCTTGGGATCTTTCTTCTCAACTTGTGTTTCTGCAATGATTTTTCTTGTCCATGCTACTGTCATTGTCTCGGCTGGGGTGAGCCAATCACTTGACCACTTTTTGATGATGGTCAAAATATGTTCTTATGCTACTAAATATGGCATCACATGCCAATATTTTATCAAATCCTTCTTATCACAAATATATACATTATGAAAATCAGCCTTGAACTTCGTAACATCACGATACTAAGTAAATAGGGCAGGTGATAACCGTCACCATTGATTAATCACCATGCGCAACTCCATCTCAAACATAAGCCAAATTTTTTTATTCTTCATGGACCTTGTAGTGTCTTTGGATTCCCACGCTGAGGCATATCGAGAAACTTCACAGATATCTGGGTCCACCGTAGGGAACTTAGATTCCTCTGGTGCTCTCCAAGCGATTAATGCAATCAGAAGCAATATACATGCATAATGGAAAAAATTTACTTCCTCTCATGCTTCACGACAGTCATCCAGGAATTCCTGACATAGGTACCTTGCCTAGTTGAACTTGACCCCTTGGCTGCGCTGCATAGCTAAGGAAACAACAGTGGCTAACACTTCATCTTCATGACACTTTCACATAATCTTCCCGAGCAAAATAGAGGAGAAAAACTGCACAACCTCATCGTTGATAGAGCTAACAACATAGCCCTGAAACTTCTTGATCAATCCAAAGTCACTCTTCATTTGATCTGCTAGTTTCTTCTCTTAGGACTTTCCTACAAAATCATAATCGAGTTTTTCCTTGTATAGGGCAGCGCTATAATTCGTTTGATCATCATCTCATCAATAGGGATGGACTCTCATAGCCATATGCACCCATCATGGACCAACACCAACAACTAGCACACACAAATAGTCTTGATGATACTATGCCCAGAATGTGAAACATACAAACATGTTCAACAAACCCACTTGCTCAATCCCCACAACCCACTTTATAGGTTCAAGTCTTGTGACACCTACTTCTTCATAATAGATGGATTTTAGGTACTGGCTCGGTTCAAACTGTGGGTATTTATTGTGATCATTCAAGTCCCAATATTCCATCTTCAGGGATGGTACCCATCCCAACAGTTCTCCCTCAATAGGTACGTCTTCAAATAACAACGGAGTGAAAACCTCATATTTAACAACATCCAGATTCTTCATGACCTTGGATGTTGGCTTCCATGGTGGCATATATAGAGGGAACCTGGAAATAGGTCCTACCTCTTCTGCATTGATGTCTTCAAGGCCACCAGCGAACTCCTCTACATCCAAGTCTTGTGGTTCCATTGGCTTCTTGTTCTTATCCATTTTATCCTTCTGTCTTTGCTCGGTTTGAACTTTCTGTGCCGATTGCCGAACCAGGGTATGCTGTGGCTTTTTCTGCTTCTTAGCTGCTACTACTGAGGCAACATACTGTCATCTAGGGGATCTTAGCACTGTAGTATGGGAAGTCTATGTAGCAGTCATGATATATCCAAGGCCTCTCTGAAAGCATTCCCTTTCTAATTTTGCCCAATTCCACTCAGACATCCAACAAGTCTCGCGACTCACACTTAGGCAAAAAATCACAAAATAAGATCTCTGAAAGCAAAGTGTCTGAATGTGGAGTGGTGTGCCATATTTATAGCCTTTTTTGAATTCAAACCTCTCGAATCCCTCCAGATTTCCCTCATTAATGTGTTTTTGGTGTCTCCTTTTAATGGAAAAAATGTTGTCAAATCTACTATAGTTGCTTCAACAATAACATTCTGGGCAGGTTGCGTGGGGCCCTTCCTTATGGCACAACTACCTCATCGCAACTACCACCTGTGCCATCTTCCTAAACATGCGCAACCCTCCTTCTTCAATAGAATTTTTCCTTGGAATAGTAGTTTATAGTCCTGCACTCTCGGTCAACTACTAGAAGCACTAAGACATTCCTGTTGTCATGTAGTCATTGCGCAGGGGTGAGATCATCCCTATAAAGCTTCAATCTACTCCCATTAATCTTGCTAGGAAATACCTTCCCATTTAGCTTTGTGAGCTGAATTGTGCCACCATCCGAAGTATCCTTAATCACATACAGTCCTAGGCAATGCATATGAAATTTCCCCAGAATTTTGGTAAACTTGTTGTTACACATCAAGTCCAAATCACCATTCTTGAAAGTGTGCTTCTTGATGTGACAATCATGTCACCCCTTTTCTCTATATTTCTTCACTTGCTAGTGAAAGCTAGCCAAAAATCAGTCCTCCTCTAATGAAAGTAGTTGTGTTAGGTGTTGCTCCATTCCATCGCGATCTTCCATCTCAGTTACTTCTGTGATCTTGAGGTTGGGCACTATATACTCCATCGGTATCACTGATTCTTGTCCATAAACTAGTCCAAATGCTGTTTTCCTAATGAATTTCTTACAGGTTGTGCTATATACCCATAGAATCGCTGGTATGTGCACATCCCAATCATTCCTATTAACATTGCAGACCTTTGTGAGGGCATTCTCCAATATTTTTTTGAAAGCTTCGATAGTTCCATTTACCTGGGAATGATACAGTGTACTCTTCTGATGGTACATATGAAACTATTCTGTTAAAGCTTCAATTGTCTCATTCAAAAAGTGTGAACCTTGGTTACTCATCAGAATATTCGGGCACTAGAACCTTGACACAATAAACTCAAATATAAACTTTGCAATAGTTTCTGTGTTGCAATCCTTCACAAAATGTGTCTCGGCCCATCTGGTTAAGTAATTTGTTGCAGTGATAATATAACATGCTCTCATCTTCTTTCCTGGTGGCTAAATAGGTCCAACAAAGTCAATTGCCCATTTATAAATTGCTTGTAGCATGACTTGCAGATTTAATGGTAGTTCATCCCTTCATGATGGCCTCATGTTCCTTTGAAACACATCGCATGCATTGCAATATTCCTTAGAATCTTTATGTACCGTAGGCCACCATAATCCTACTCGTAAGATCTTCTGTGCAGTTGCCTTGTTTGCATAGTTTCCTCCAGTGACACCACGATGGGTTTCAACTAGAATACTGTGTCTTTCTTTTTCAAGCACATATTGGCATAGAACTTCATATGTCCCCATATTGTATAATTTTCCTGCAATCATGGAAAAATCTATAACCTGGAAAACTATTTCCTTGTCGTATAACGTTCAGGAGCTACGACAATAGATAAAAACTAAATAATGTCTTCAAAATTCTCATCTGCAACTCTGATAGCAAAGAGTTGTGCGTCAGACAACCCTTCATCAATGTTGGTAGGCTCTTCTCCATTCTCGATCCGAGAGAGGTGATTTGGTCAAGCATTTAATCTCTTGGGCTTAACTATCACTTCAAAATCATACTCCTGGAAAAGGAGAAACCATCTACAGATTCCCCCCCAACATAGTCTTATTGACCAAGTACTTAAAATCATAATGGTTCATGTACATTTTAAAGTGCACAACTGGTAGATAATGCCTGAATTTTTGTAATGCATAAACAATGGCCAATCCTTCACACTCTATGATTGAATAGTTATTCTTTACCTTAGATAGTTTCCAACTGATGAAGGAAATCAGGTGATCAATATCTCCTACCCCTAGTTGAGTTAAGATGGCTCCCAATGCTATACAAGACACATCCACATGCACATGAAATTCCTTCTTCCAATCCGGGAATACTAGGATTGGTGCCATAACTGTCTTTTCCTTCAGAGTATCCAAGCTCTTCTGATAGTCATTGTCCCAACAAAACGTAGCATCCTTATTTAACAACTTCTCCATGGACGTAGTGATCTGTGCATACACCTTAGTAAATTTCCTGTAGGACCTAGTATGACCCAATGTCACACATTGTCATGTCCCTTCTTAAATGCATTTGTAACAAGGTGCTACTACACAATTTTGCGCAATTTTGGCTAAGGAAGAGAACCCATCATTTTCGTCTTAGGGACTTGGGAAGAAATTCAACTTTGTTTGGTTACTAGTGGAATGTGGGGGCCACCCACATGGGAGTTTGAATTGGCCCATTCGAATAGCTTGGAGGGAAAGTTGAGTAGGTGGATGGATGGGCCCACATGAGGCTAGGGAGGCCCAATTAGGAGTTATGAGGGAGAAACTCTCATTTTGAATTCATTCATACATCTTGCAAATAAAATCACATGATTGTTCACTCTATTGTTTAGCTCAGTCAACCGGTTGTTTAGCCACGAATCTCTCAAGCGAGAGATTCCACCTCTACTTTAAGGGACCATCCATTCTCGCCCTAGAGAGGTAGTTCTATAAGGATTTCAGGAGTTCCAGGGCAGTGGCATAACACCACCAACCAACGAAGAGGAATGAGTGAATATTTCTAGGCAACAAGGAAACACATAAAGGGATATTGAGGCAAGAAGAGATCTGATTTCTTGTTCAGGAGTTGGGGAGATGAGGTAGTAGCATTAAACCAACATTATTGCTGGGTTTTACAGCTAGCTGAGCCAACTTTCCAACAATTCGAACTGCTAGGCTAGGGGATAGTGCAAAGGCCACATAATAGATTTTCGTGGTACTTAGGAGCAGCTAAGTTGGGCAAAGAGATCATTCAGAGTGTCAGGGATTAGACAGCACGGGTGAAATCAACATTTTGGAGAAGTTTTTAGGTGAACTTACAAGCAGTTTTCAGCAAGTCGAAATTGGCAGCTAGAGCTGAGGTGAGGCTCCAAGGAGGTCAAAAATAATAAGTCCAAACCAAACAAAATTGTAGGTTTTAACCCCGTATAGAAATTACCTGCATACGAATTCTAAAAGATAGAAAATAAACAATGCGAGAGCATAAAACATAAAACACATATACACAGAGATTTTTCCCTGGATCCCAAAACTGGGACTACTAGCTTGATTTTTCATAATGTTCCTTTCAATGTTATAATACATATTTATACATTCCGAAGCATCCAATACCATGGACCGAAAACCATCATGTCCAAAAACATGTGCGAAAATCATGCACAAAACCATAGGTGGGTCCGCCCAACCTAACATAGGGTCCAAAACAAAAATTTTTTGAGGCACTGCCCTAGACCCCATAGAATTGGGTTACCTGCACCCCTCAAACCCCCTGTGACCCCCCTCTCTATGCAATCAGTGCCACGAAGGGGGGGCTCTGCCCCCCTTCTAACCCCATGGTTAACTACGTGGGCTAGTCGTGGAAATAATATAACACAACCCAACATTCTCCCACCTTTTGTTTTCCTTCCACAGGGGTCGATAAGAGAGCTTAGTCATTTATCTAGCCCTGCAATGCCCATTGTTTATCTACAATAAGAGAAATTCTCAGAGCTCACAAATTTTGTCAATGCATCTATAGTACTCTTCAAAGTGGCCACCTTTACTAGCAACACCTTTTTGTCTTTTATCATATTCCTTACAAAGTGATATTAAACATCAATGTTTGTTGTCTTTAAATGATATGTAGGGTTATTTGCCAAGAAAATTGCACTTTAGCTTTCACAGTCTATCCTTATAGCTCCCTGTACTAACCCCATATTTGAACACAACCTCTGCAACCAAAATTCTTCCTTGCTTGCATGAGTGGCTACCATTTATTCTGCCTCTATAGTTGATAGTGCCACTATAGATTGTTTCTTACTCATCCAACTGACTACACCTCCAAATAGGTTAAACACATACCGACTTGTAGATCTTCTCTAATCTAGATCTCCAACCTAGTCTGCATCAACAAAGCCATGAATATCCAACACTCTATCCAATCCTGGTCTTCCTTGGTAGCACAAACCATAATCACTAGTACCATGCAAATACCTGAAAACCTGCTTCACTACTGTCCAGTGCTCCTTCCTTGGTTTTGACATCAACCTGCTCAATACTCCCACTGCATGTGCAATGTTTGGTCTAGTACAGACCATCACATACATCAGGCTACAGATTATACTTGCATGTGGTACACGGGACATGTCCTCTTCCTCTTCTTGTGTCTTGGGACACTATTCAACAGATAAATTTATGCCTACAGGAATTGCAACCTTCATTACTATCCTGCATATTAAACCTTTTCAATATTGTCTCAACATACTTCCTCTGGTTTACCAAAAGCTTCCTCATTGTCTAATCTCTTCTAATTTCCATGCCCAAAATATAGTTTGCAACACCAAGATCTTTCATGTCAAATTTGGAGGACAAATGGGTCTTCAAATCTTGCATAATTTGTTTGTCATTTCCAACCAACAACATATCATCCACATACAAGACTAGATAAATAACACGTCACCAATTAATTTAAAATACACATAGTGATCTGCTTTGCTTCTGGTGAAGCCAAGTCCCTATATAAATGTATCAAATTTCTGATACCACATCCTTGGTGTCTGTTTTAACCCATATAGAGACTTCTTTAACTTGCATACTAGTTCTTTCTTACCCTTCACCACAAA
>APFE030101717.1:0-17375 GCA_000404065.3 Pinus taeda
CAAGAAGAAAGCCAATCTAAAGTTCAGAGACCACCTAGGCCCATTCGTCGTGAATAAGAAAGATGGTTGGCAAGAAGCTGATCAAATATTGGGGCAACAACTCAAACTCAAAAGAAGCTTCTGGTGGGTCCCTTATGACCCTGAAGGTTTTATCAGTGCTAGGAGAGTGAAGTATAGGCTGCTAGCCTATAAACATTGCCCATGCCCACAAATAGGACACTTTGCCAACCAAGATGAATGGGTACCTGAATCAATAGTAGAAGAATTGACTCAGGAAGAGAAAATGGAGCAGACTGTGAAATATTTAGAAAAAACTCTTGACTTGGATTCTTGTCAACAGGTCCTGTTCAAACAACCAGTCCAAGTAGGAGAAGGCACTTCCACTGCTCCAGCTGCACAGACCACCCAACAAGCTCCTACAACAACCACTACTGGAAAGGGCAAAGAAATAATGGATGAACAACAAGAGAAAGAGACAGGGCAGCCCAGCACCTCAAAGGATCAAATTCAAGGGCAAGCCCCTTTACAGAAAACTGGACCACCCCAAATCCCAGTTTTGCAAACACCTCTCAATGAAGAGAGAGGAAAAAAGAGAGATAGAGAGGAGGTCACACCTCCAACTGGGTCAACACAACAACCAGAAGCCAAGAGGCCAAGGATTGACCCTGAAACAGAGGAGGGAGATATCAGTGAGGAAAGGGCAGAAAGCCATAGCAGAGAAATGCAATCTAGCCAGCAGACTGCCACTATCTCATTTCAGCTGGAACATGCCATGCAACATGGCACAAAGGTATCCTCCTCAAGGCAGCACGGCAAGAAACCAGCTGGGATCAAAGGAGGTTTCATGGATATCAAGGCACAAAATGAATTGTTGAGAGTGCAACTCTATGATCAATTCTTGAAGGCAACTCTAGCCAAAAAACAAAGATTGATGGCTGCCTATGATCTCAAAGAGGAAAAAATTATTTTTACTCATTTAAAGCCTAAAGTTCCACATCCCAAAACCTCTGCAGATTACTTTAAACAAACTTGGAGGTCTTTTCTAAAGACATACACCCCATGGATCAGATTGAGTTGCACAAATAGACTGGGGAAATGGTGTATGCAACACTTGCAGACAGGGCCATGCTGGCCCATCAGTTAAAAGAAGCACTAAAGAACACAAATACACAGCTTGATTTGGAAAGGTTGTCTTCCTCTGCAAAGGACAACAGAATAAAGACTTTGGAAGACATAATGATTGATCTGGGACATGATCCAAAGGATCCAAAGGGTGTTAGGGCCTTTATGAAGAAAAAGGAGGATGACATTGCTGCACTGAGAAAGCAGGCAAAATTGCCTCCAACCATTCACCCTCAAACAACAGAACTTGCACAAGAAAAGCAAGTATATGATGCCATGGAGCTGCTTCTGATGATGAATCAAAGAATATTGCAAATGGAAGCAAAATTTGAGAAGGAATTGCAGGATAAGCAAGGGGAGTCAGCCTCCCAGCCCCCTCAAACATGAACAACTCTTGGACCTGCCCCTCCTACACAAGCAGCAGCAGCCCCTCCTACCATTCCAGCACCAACCACAACTACATCAGCAACAGGAGCAACAGCAGAAGCAACAACAGCAGCAGAATCCAGCATGAGTATGGAGGACTTGATGAAAGTTGTCAAAGAGCTTGAGACTGGCCAAGCTAGAGACCAGCTATGATAAGTCCAAGATGACAGTGGCAGAAAAACAAAGAGAAATAAAGGCCTTAGAGGCCAAAGTAAAAACTTTGGAAAAGGAATTGCTCCTAGGCAAGACCTTAGTAGAAATAAAGAAGATAATTTGGGCCAAAATTGGCCAATCAATACAGGACCAATGGAGGTCAATCCAGGGAATATATGAGCAGGTTGAACTAATAGGCATGGCTCATGTGGAAATACAAAGAGCCAGAACAACACTGGGAATCATGCTTGAGCAGGCCAATAAAATGATACATTTCCTCAATAACCGCACTAGGGAGGAATTGGCAGCTCTAGAGATAAACAACAGAACAAACACCATCCTGACAGCTAAGAAAGTGCTGACCTTGAGGAACTTCACTCAAAATCTGGAGAGAAAATGTCAGGAAATGAAAGCAGAAATTGATGAATTTAGGGAAAAAATTACAATATTACAGGATAAAGGACTACCAAGCCTAGTGACTGGCACATGATAGTTGCTTTCATATAATCAGTATATGAAAAGGATCAACAATTATGTTGAAAATCAAATAACAGCATCCAGCATCTCCACAGAAGAAGCAGGGCCTCCCTCTGGGCAGTCTCTGTATGACAAGTTAGAAAATCTATTTTTTATTGAGCATGAGATAAATCATCTGTTTGAGGTGCCTCCAAACTTCTACAGATATACAGAAGTAGATGAAACACTGGTGAAAATAAGGAGGCATCAACTACCTCAAGCTGATTGGTGGCAGGCAATGCTGGAAATTTTGCCCAGATAATGCCACTATGTTATTCCTTTTTGAGAAAAATCAAGTCTCGGTCACAGTATAGGTCAGCAGACAGATCATCACGCAGGTCTCACAGAAGCATCCGTACAAGTGACTCACCAAAGCACCCAGACAGCAGGCTCAATTAACGTAGAATTAAAGGCACAGCTACAACCCACTTTCTTGAGCCATAAAGTCAAAAGTTGTCTGACAGATAGATAGTTGCCATCTCAGCATTAAATGTTGTAGTTATGTTTTTCATTTTGTACGAGAGTTGGTGGTGCAATTTATTGCACAATAACTCACTATTGAGATATTTTGTATCCTATTTTGTATATATATCCCCTCAGAGAACGTATTAAGGGTCGGTTGTAGTGAAACTCTTTCTGAAGATCTCTAATGTATACTTGAGACATTTTTTATAATACAAATTGCTGGTGGAGTTCCTAGTTCATATGCTGTCTGAAGATGGAAATGAATGGCTCTGTTGTGCTATAGAATCCTGTGTCATTTGCTAGAGCAATAAGTTTTTCTGAACTATGTATGTGTTTTCTGTGTATTCCATAATGTTTTCATGATCATAGTAAATAGAGAAAAAGAATAGCCTAGGATTTGTTTGAACACCCTATGCTCAATCTCTATTTCTAAATATGTTTTCTTCTAGATTAGCCATGGATATGAATTCTTAATTGCTCATGTCTAAACTAACTCTATCATTGTGAATATTGTTTAAGAATTCTTAACTGCTCTTAAGCAATACTTTCATTTTTCCTTTGTTAGCATAGTGAAAGATTCTTAATTGCCTTTCACTCACTAATTCCATAACTTCATTACATAAATTTAAAAAAATTGTTCCAGAGATGTCTGTCTGGCTCTGCAGCAACACTCTGCCTTTATAAACATTCTTTAGCAGCACATTACCTCAACTCCATTGCCCAATGGACCAAATTGTTCTATAATCTATACCTCAGCTCTGTTTGAATTCACCAACCCACCAAACTCAAAAAAAACAACACACCATAACTAGCCTAAAATCATCCACCAACAAAGTTAAATTATAAAGAGAGAGCCCTCTCTGGTTACAGGTAGGCTAGGACCTGTAGCTAAAAGATTGGTCAGTGGTTACCTCGGCCGTATTCCCTTTAGGAAGCAGGGAACAACCTGAGTGTTAACAGATTTTACCAAGAAGGTGAATGGAAAATTTGAGTAGGAGACTCACTTTGTTACTGCAACATTATATTCATTTCAGCTTCAAAAGTACAATGTACTTAAGTGAAAGTTGAAGGATGAAATGCATGCATAAGCTTGATATGCATGAACACATGGATGGTGATGATTTCCTTTTAATTAAACATGTATGTGTGATTAGCTTGAAGGGTTGATTACTTTGTTGTAAACATGCATGTAATGTAATATTGATTTGGGAAAAGTTGATTTGGTCTCTAAGATGGAAATAATGGTGAAGTGTTTCATCTTTGGAAAAGCATGTAGAAAATATGCAAAGACATGCTTGACTTGAAGGGTCATTTGTTTAAAGGCACGTTTTGTGGGCTTGTTATCTAGTCCATCATTTGTATGCAGATGTAAAGACATGGAAGTGTTCACAAGATGTGAAATCTATTTCTTTTGTTGAAGCAGGAGTTTAGGCCATCCAGTGTTGGCTATATTTTTGTTGTTGTTAACAGTTGTTGTTGACAGCATATAAAACAGGTACAAATGGAATTTTTTGTGAAGTAGATGTGACTTCACATTTTTTTGAGCCACCTTGGATCAATGATCAAGGAAGAGAAGTTCAAACTACCTTTTGTGACCTTCTCAGTAGGATTTCTGCATGAAGTCAAGGAGGAAAATAGTTCTTCCCAAGAGGACTAGCACATTTAGGAAGGAGAGTGGTCAAAGGCTTTTGTTCAAAGGCACTATGCAAGGCAAGTGTATGGAGGTTGAAAGAAGAGGGTGTTGTTACTCTCATGTACTGTTTAGATTAGTATATCAGTCTTTTGGAAAAGTTCTTTTAATGGGAATGTGTTGTTATCACTCAGGTTCTTCCCTGGCTCCAGGAGGGAATATAGCCGAGGTAACCACTAACCAATATTTTAGTTGCAGGTCCTAGCTTTCCTACATCCAGAGAGGGCTCCTCTTTGTAATTTAGCTTTGTTTTGGAATATCTTAGGCTAGTTATGAAGCACAGATTTTTGTTTGATGTTTGGAAGGTGACATTCAATAGAATAGGGCAGTAAGTTGAGGGAAGTTCAGGCATTGGGTTGATGGAGTAAAATGGGAATGAGCCTCTGGGATGATTTCTTTGGCAATAAGACAACTACAGAGCAAGATAATTAAACACAGAACAACTTTGAAGTTGAAATAAGATGAACTGAAGTCAAGAAATGAAAGGCAATTAAGAATCTTTCATTATATTAACAGAGGGAAATGGTATAAACATTTCAAGGAGCAGTTAAGAATTCCTTGATGATGTTTAGAGTGAAAGAACCAGGGAGACAAGAGAAATCAAGAATTCTTTCCTATACTAATCCTGTGAAAAACATAAAAAATTACAGGAATTGAACACAAAGTACAACAAAGTAAATTCTGGGTTATTCTTCTTTCCTGTAACTTAGAAAATGATATTTAGATGATAAGTAAGACACAAATACAGTAAAATAAGAGTACAAAAGACTTATTGATCCATGCATTAACACGAGAATCCTACAATCAATCCCTTTGCCATCGATTCCACAACAGTAAGTTCACCAACAAAGCATCCCAACAATTTTTATTTCTGAAGAGTTCTCAAAAACATACAACGTAGGTCTAGAATGATATTCACTAGCCAACAATAGTACATCTCTTTAGCAAGTATTTGTAGGAGTTTACAAAAGTATCCCATAGGGAAATATCTAGACATAAATTTATCCATCTACTTTGACAGAAACAATAACTCATGTGGGAAAAAATTGCGCAGCAATTACTTAGGAAGTAAATGAGCTTTACTGGCTGCTGTAGGTGTCCTATTTGTTGTTGACTCTTTGACTCTGATAGTCGGTTGATGCCTGCTTTGCTGATGTGCTGTCCTGGGTGTGCTGTCATTTGCCACCTCGGTAGTTTGTTTGAAAGCTTTTTAGCGCTAATTTCATCCACTGTTGATTTGAATTCTTGATAGCAGAGCCATATAATACAATTTGCTTGTTATGCAGACAATTTATAAGAAGAGAATCAAAACTACTTTAGAATCTCAAGCAGGATTTACCACCACTGATTTGTTGGTAATTGATGTTTTCTCATTTTAAATAATATCTCATCAGCTTCAGTTTATGTATAATAATTTGGCCAGACTGGAAAGGGACGTGCTATCTCATGCTCAATGTAAAATAAGTCTTCCAGTTTATCATACAAACTTTGTCCAGAGGGAGGCGCTGTTTCTTCTGAGCCACTTGATGATGTTGTAATCTAATTCTGCACATAAGTATTTAGCCTGTATGCATACTGCTCCTGCTTTAACAGCTTTCCAGTGCTAGTGACCAGGTTGGGTAAACCTTTTCTCTGTAAATTTGCAATTTTCTGTCTGAAGGCATGCACCTCTGTCTGCATTTCCTGACACTTTCTTTCTATAGTTTGAACAAAATTTCTCATGGTCAGCACCTTCTTGACTCTTACAATAGTCTCTGTCCTGTTCTGAATGTTTAGAGCTGCTAGCTACTCACCAGTACGAGTATTCAAAAAATGAATCAATTGATTAGCTTGCTCAGGCTTATCTGCCAATAATGCTCTGGCCTTCTGAGTCTCATATTGAGCTACTGCCATCAATTCTGTTTGGTCAAAAATGGTTTGTATTTCTGTCCATTGATCAGCAATAGCTTTGCCAATATTATCCCACAAAATTGTTTTTATTTCAGTCAGGGTTCTATGGAGAGTGAGGTCCTTCTCCAAGGCCTTTATTTTTGTTTTCTAGGGCCTTTACTTCCCTGGTCTTCTCGGCAACTGTCATCTTTGATTTATCATAACTAGCCTCAATCTTAGCTAGCTTTTCCTTGGTCTCCTTCATTTCTGCCATCTGCAATTCCAGAGCCTTAATTTCTTTCATCATAGCTTCCATGCTCAAGCTGGCCTCTTGCAATGCTGCTGTTGTAGTTGCTGTTGAAGTTGAGGCACCTGCTGTTGAAGTTGAATTTAGGGGAGGTGCTGCTGTAGTGATTGTTGTAGGAGGAGCTGTAATTATTGGAGCTATTTGGGGTGGCTGAGGGGCTAACTCTGGTTGTTTCCCTTATTGGGCCTCTTCCAATGCGTTTTCTATGTCTAACAGCCTTTGGTTCATTCTCATAAGCAGGCTGACCACATCCTCTACTTCCTGTTGTTGTGCTACCTCTGTAGTTTGAGGATGTATGGTAGCTGGCAGCTTGATTTGTTTTCTTAGGGCTGCTATATCTTCCTCCTTTTTTCTGATTAAGGCTTATGTGCCTTTGGGATCTTTGGGATCATGTCCCAATTCTATAATGATCTCTTCGAAGGATTTTATCCTATTGTCCTTGGCCAATGATGAGGCTTTCTCCAGATCTAGTTGGGCAGAAGTATTATACAAGGAATTCCGCAATCTATGGGCCATTAGAGCCTTATCTGCTAACATGGAGTAAACCATTTCTCCAGCCTACTTATGCAATTCAATCTGCTCTATTGGATGTATGTCTTTGGCCAGGACCTCCAGATTGGTTCTAATATAGTCTTCCGCTGACTGTGGTTGCTGTATGGTAGGTCTGAAGTGACTAAGAGTCATCTTCCCTGCTTGCATGTCATATGCCACCATCAGTATTTGTAGATTTGTTCGTGCCATTCTCATCAATTGATTGTAAAGATGAAACCTTATTGGCTCGTTTCTAGCTTTGATCTCAGTGAATGCTCGTTTGATATCCGATCCTTGCCTGGTCTGTTGTTTGGAGGATGAAACATCCCCACCTGGTTGTCTCTCTTGCTCCTACTGAAAGGAGTTGGTTGATGTCTCCAAAATAGGAGGGATCTACTGTTCAGAAGTCCCTTCACCTCTGACATTGCCTGTAGTTTCCTCAGTAATTTCCTCCCCTGAATAAGGGTTTAGCCTTTGTCTTTCCTCACCTTGCTGGTCGGTGGATGCACCTGTAGGCATTTCTTCCGTTCTGTCCCTCTTTTTAGATCTTTCCTCATTATGAGGGGTTTGCAATATAGGGATCTCGACTGCCTTTTGTTGCGTTGAAGGGCCTTGTTCTTGGCCCTTTTCCTGATTTGTGGATGGTTGCTCTTCCATTGTACTTTGTTGTTCTGAATGTTCAATTTCTTTGCCCTTCCCTGCTGATGAAATGGCCTCTTTAGCTTGCTGTTGTGGAGGTGTAGAAGCTGATGTGCTTGCTCCAATATGTTGAGGCTGTGTGAAAGTGACCTATGCAACATATTCTAGGTGAATTATTTTCTCATGGTCTTTAATATCTTTTTCTAATCTTTCTTCTTTAGTAAGCTCTTCATCATCTAATGTGCCCTCTACCCATTCTTGTTGATTAGCATATTGTTCAATGTGGGGGAATGGCTAGTGCACATATCCTGAAAGCCTATGTTTGATTCTTCTAAGGCTTATGAAGTGTTCAGGGTCATATGGTGCCCAAAAGAAGCTTTGTTTCAACATGAGCTCTTCTCTTAGCATATTGTCTGCATCCTTCCAAGCTTCTTCCCTTTTATTGAAAACAAAGGGACCCAATTGATGTCTGATTTTAAGTTGTGCTTTCTTGTTTTTCCCATGAAAATGTGTCAAATCTACATTACTAAACTGCCTGAAGTATTCTAAGGCAAAAAGTCTCATAGGGACATATCTGGGCAGCTTATAGGGAGGCAACTCACACCCATAAATTCTGATCACTGTATGGTTTTGGTAGAAATACCAATCACCAATGTTGTAGCCCTTTGAAAGATGTAGGATTCTTTGGATTTCAGTAGTGATTCGGCCAGGAGGAGTCATCATCAATAGGCAAGTGGTTGGGTAGATAAACATGTCAACAAACTCACAATATATGTAGGAAGAGTAGTGGACTTAATGGAAAACTGAGGTCCAGAAGATAACATATCTTCTTTCTCCTTTTGAGTCCAGTCTTTTGAGAGGAACTTTGAAATTATCAGGGTGATAGTACAGCAGCAGATGGTAAATGTAGGAAGTATATTTGAACACTCTTTCTCTCTACATCATCATGAATTGCTCATGTATTTTGTTGGCTATGAAGGTGGCATAGTCATACATGATAGCAGGGGGCTGTCCTGGTGTGAATATGGTTAATAACAGAAACACAATTTCATCCACAAATTCTCCTGTCTTGCATCCTAGAATGTAGGAAATCATATCTACCAGGAGTTTTCCTGTTTCATTGAATGACACCTGGTGGTAGGGTGGAGGATGATCGGCCTAACACTATGGTTCCATAAACAACTTGCCTACCCTTGCTATTTCTGAACTAGAGAGCTTTGTACCCTGATCAAGTAAGTGCTTCATTGTAAGAGGAACCAGAGGCCGAGGTGGCTCAAAGTTCAGCACTTTATTTATAGATTGTGGAGTGATATAGAACATCACAGACCCTTCTGGAGTGAGAATTGCTCTCTGAGTGGGGTCATAGTTTGCATGACACAGATGAATGAAGTCAGGAAGCACATTGACTGATGGGAGGTAGTAGATGGGCATACTAGATTGCCAAATTCCGAGGATATCAGTGTTATTCCTGTGATTGTTTCTGAAGTGACATACAGTTTTAAGGTGATACCTGAGGCCCATCATATCCTTGATCTGGAAGTCTCTATCTGCCAAAGGTAACCACTCTAAATCCATGCGGGGAGCATTCAAAGGAGGAATGTTGAGAGCTACTGGAGCCTCCATGTTTATACTGTTTGTGTTTTGATTACAATACAGGTGTAAGCAGCAATAGGTGATAGGACTTAGTCTCTGAGGCTATTGTCAAGATGCTGGAGACTGTTTCTTATCTGGCACTGACCTCACAGTGTACAGTCTATGGTAAAATAACAAGTTTGTAGAACTTAGACAGGGTTTCTTTTACATAAACTTGGTTGAATTGCAAACTTTGTGGAGAGAATGCCAAGGAAATGGAATTGGATTTTGCCCGAAGGGGAGAAAGCTTGTAGAGGAAAAAGAAGCTGAGGATTTCCTTTTAGAAAATGGGATTAATACAGAAGTAACAGGGTGCTCGACCACTTCAATTCAATGCTTGGGCAATTTTCGGAGTCTCTATGGGCGAAAGATGGACGCAAAGTGTGTTTTAATGGCCCGTTTCAGAGGTAATGGCTTAAACTTGCAGGTTCGTTGTGAATCAACAGCTTAGATGGAGCATGCAGGATGGTGAGTGATAGGTAGGAGCACCTTCGGATGTGAATTACAGGGGCTTTAGGCGTTTTTTAACAGATTCTATTAATGAAACAGGGTTTTCAGGCGGGAAGATGGATAAATACCTGTTTCTAAGGCGTCGAGGATAGTTAGCAGTTACGGCGCGAGCTGCAAGGCTGAGCTATGGAGTCGAATTTGCAGGTTGATGGATAGTACAGGCTCCGGAAGCAATTTTTTCGTGAAGGCACATGCACATTGTTTGCGGGTTCGAAAATAGAAATAATTGAAAAATAGTCGTTTTCGCAACTTTTCAACAAATTTTGGACCTTTTGGCGCTTTTCTGGGATGACATCATCATGATGTATTTTTTGTCGTGTAGCGGGTATGGAGGATGATGTGGCACATGACGTGGATGATGATGTGGCACTTGATACAGTGGCAGGGCAGTGGCATCAGTGGATGATGTGGCACAGGTACAGGGCAGTGGTGGGTGACGTGGATGCAATGTCACGCGTTGACGTAGGTGAAAGGACAGGGTGGTAAGCGGTTTCCATCGGACCGCCTTTGGTACAGGAGGGGCGATTGTCAGAGGCGGCCTGATGCAATAGGAGGGCGACAACTATCCTGGTGTATGACGATGAAACCGTCAACCATCGAGTACTAACGTACCGTGAAGGAGGCGCGTCCGATATCGATTAGGACCGTCGGATCTGGGGAAGCCGATCCGACGGTGGACGGAAGAGAAATATGATCAGGCGTTATCACAGGAGTGCACCCGATAAACTTTGATTTTTGTATGGTTTCGGGCGGGTTTAACTTTGGGTTATGGGTTTTATATTCACGCTAGGTTATGTTAATTTATTAATCAAATATTAATAAAACCCAAATAGAATGTATACGCGGGGTAATGGTATGGTTTAGGGAGGGTAAGTATGGTTATTTATTTAGCCTGGCGCTAAATAAACCCCAAGGTTACATGAATGCGGAAGGGTTAATATAGAGTCCCAAATGGACTTAGTATTTCCCTACTTTGTATTGTATGGCTATAGTGCCAAAGGGTGGGGATATCTATATCTTTGGGTTATTTATATAGTTTTTTGTGTAATAGAGATGGGAAAATGATTTAGGGAGCTAGATAGTAGGGTTAAAAGTTAATATGAATTCTATGGAATGAAAGTGAATGGATGCATGCTTAAGGAAATGAAAGAGTATGGAATGACCAATTTTACACAAGAAATGTGGTTTCTTTTCACTAAGTCAACTCAGATGTCAACTTGGTATCTCATAAAAATGGAGTGAAACTGGACTTTTTGGGCAAATCCCAAGGTCCTTGAGGGGATGTTAGTAAGTGATCTTTGGGGGAATGAAGGGGAATTAGTCATGCTTCCAAAGTCATGCAACCAGATAATTGCCATGGTACCAGTGTCATTGATGAGATGAGTCCTCCTTCACAAAACAAAAAGTAATTATAATCTTGCTTCTGCAACCTCGAACTGCCTACCCAGCCTAATACACCTAGAATTTTTTCTTCCTTTCGATTGGGTGCACTTGAACTGGAAAACCCTGATTGTCTTCTTTTCTTTTGACTGCCCTCCTATCTAAATGTACCCTTATCTCTTCCAAGGGTCCAAATTAAGCAGTTGGACTCCTTAATTTCTCTACCTATCTACTCACCCGCCAAGCTTGAACTATTTGGACAGGTATTCATTCTCTATTCTACAACAACAAATTTAAATATGGAATAGTCCAGATTGAATAGTTGGGCCATCCATCATGTGTGATAAGTAGCAATAGCTCCACATGGTGAACTTGCAAATAAGATAATAGAGACATTTTGATTGGCCACTTTCTTGGTCTCTTGGTTTGGGGTTCATTTTTGCTATTTTTTCTAACCAATTCATTTTCTTGCCTTTTGATTACTCTTTTAAGGCATACCCTCTTTACATTTTTTAATTTTCTTTGTCTGTATACAAAATATGGAACCTTTGCTACATGCAAAGATGAACATATTTAGCACTTCCACTGTCAATCATGAAAAATGAAACCTATTGGTATAGGAACCTAATAGTGGCTCCACTTGGGGATGGCTTTTCCTGGTGAAAAGCCAAGAACAACAGGTCAGATTGCCTTATTTTTCAATTTTTGCTGTAGTCCGAAACTTCCTTGTCTCGGAGACCATTGATTTAAATCTTTGTAACCTGTATGTAGTACTTTTTTAAGTTGATCTGTGTGAAATTGCAGCTTTGCTTCTTGCTGGTTTCTCTTAGTGCTTATCATCATCTTCACATTTCCCAAGTTTTCTTGATTTCTTATGGTGGACTCAAAATATACATCAAAAAGTGATGCAGTTTCCTAAATTTTCTTCAAAATTCTGCTGCATTTGGTTCCTTATCTAACTGTTGTAAATGAAAATGCTGGAAATACAAATATTTATGTACAATATATAGCTGTGTAGTGTTCATCAAAGGGGATCAAAATAATGTTTGAGCATTCTCCCATTGACTGGGCCTTCTTCAGTATTTGTGCCATGCAAACTCTTCAACAAATAGGTGTTGTTACCTTGTACAGCTTGAATAACGAAAGGGCCTCTCCATAGGAAATCAAATTTGCCATGTTTTCCTTTGTCTTCCCTTCTAGAGTCCCACTTTAGTACTTTGTCTCCTATGAAGAAGTCTTCATCTTTTGTCCTTTTGTCAAAAATCTTCTTGAGTTTGTCTTGGAAAATTTGAGTTCTTTGGTATACTTCCTCCCTTGTTTGCTATAAGTGAATAGTTTGATTGATCCTTCTCTAAATATCATTGGGTTCTGCTTACATTTCTTGCAGCAACTTGATCATAGGGATTCCTAAAGAAGAGGGGAATCTTGCATCCATTCCATAAATCAACTCATATGGACTTGTTCCAATGGACCTTTTTGTAGTCAATCTGTCTACCCATAATGCATTCACAAGTTTTTTGTGCCAATTCTTTTTATTCTCTTACAAGACCTTTTTGATGATGTTGATGCGGCTTTTATTGGATGATTCAGCAAGACCATTACCTTGAGGGTAATAGGCTATGGAGTGGCCCAAGGTAATGTGATATTTGTGGCAAAAACGGATCATTCTTTTGGATTTAAAAGCAGTTGCATTATCTGTAATGATCTTTTTTGGACAACCAAATCTGGATAGGATATTGGTTTCTAGGAATTGGATGATGATTGAGTCATTGGCTTGCCTACAAGGGATGGCCTCTATCCATTTGGTAAAGTAATCTGTGGCTGTCAAAATCTATTTATGCTGGCCAGAAGATGAAGGGTGGATCTCCCCAATGAAGTCTAAACCCCATTGTTGAAATAGTCTTTCAGTTGAAATAGGTTTGAGGGGTAAGGGCAACAACTTTTTCTTGCCTTCAAAGATTTGGCATTTATGGCAAGACATTACAAATTTTTTCACATCAGCAAACAGGGAAGGCCAATAAAATCCAGCCCTTAGGATTTTATCAGCTGTTGATTTCCAATACAAATGTCCACCACAATCTCCTACATGAAATTCCTTGAGGACTTTGTCGGTTTCATACAATGTTAGGCAATTAAGCAAAATACCTTCATGATTTTTCCAAAGCAACACATTATCTATGATACAAAACTTTGAAGCTTTCATTTTCAAGAATCTCTTTTTGGTTCTGGATAACCCTGGAGGAGCTTGGAGGTTTAATAATACAAAACATATATCCGTGTACCAAGGTGATTGTAAAAGGGCTTGATTGATCTGTGGAGTCGCCATCTCTTTTTCGTTATCCAGTTCATTGATGTTAAGGGCTTGGAAGTTTGTTTCAGTTATTAATTTGGCTAGCCCTTGTCCTTTTATGAATTTTGTTGGCTTTATTTCAATGTGATATTCTAAAATGTTGGCTATCCATTTGCCCCTCTTACCTTCAATTGCCTCTTGAGTGAGAATATCTTTAACCACTGCATTTGGAACACAGGCAATTATGTGAGAGTACAAGATATAAATTATGAAATCCTTTATGGCCTTCACAAGGGCATATGCCTGCTTCTCCATGATTTGGTATTTGAGTGGAGCATCTCTGAGTGCTTTGCTGAAAAAGGCAATGGGTTTCTCACATCCTAAGTCATCTTTTTGTAATAGGACAGCAACAATAGTACGTTGAGATGCAAAGGAAAAGATTATAAAATCTTTATCAAACCTGGGACTTGTAAGAATAGGTGTTCTTGTCAAAGCTATTTTGATTTCCTCAAATGCTTTCTTAGCTTCTATTGTCCATTTGACTTTAGAGTCTTTCTTTAACATATGATTCAACAGTCTAATCAGTTTAACCAAATTAGGAATGAATCGTCTTAGGAAATTGATTTTTCCTAGAAAGGCTTGTAATTCTTTGATGTTTCTTGGATGAGGGACTTGAAGGATGGCCTGAATTCTGTCCCAGTCAATTCTTATACCATCTTTTTAAATTATGTGACCTAGGAGTTTTCCCTCTTCTAGGCCAAACATTGATTTCTTTGGGTTCAATGATATGCCATATTTTCTGCAAATTAAGAACACTTGTCTGAGATGTTCTAAATGTTCTTTGTTTGATTTTGAAAAAGCAGTAAGATCATCAAGGTATACTACTAAAAATTCATGAATCTCTTTAGCAAAGGCTATGTCCATTTCCCTCTGAAATGTGGCTCCTGCATTCTTGAGTCCAAAAGGAATTTTGACATATTTAAAGGTTCCCCAAGGTGTTGTAAAGCAGTTTTGTCCTGATCATCTGGGTGAACAAGAATCTGATTAAATCCTGAGAAGCCATCTAATAATGAAATCCTTGAAGCCCCTACTACCCTTTGTAGGATATGATCCATTTTTGGTAAAGCGTAGTGATCTTTGAGAGAGACTTTATTCAAATTTCTTAGGTCAACACAAAGCCTTATCTCTCTAGTTTTCTTTCTAGTGGGTACTAGATTTGAAATCCACTCATAGAATCTAATGGGTGCAATGATTCCATCATTTGTTTAACTTCTTTTTCAATAAGGGGAAGGAGGACTGGATTGACCCTTCTCAGCTTTTGTTTAAAAGGTTTCTGATTTTCTTTCAAGGGTATTGTATGTTGGATAACATATGTGTCATATGATTTGAGGTCCTCATAGTTCTATGCAAAGATATCTTGGAAATCTTTAAACAACTCAATGTATTTGAGTTTTTTATCAGGAGGCAAAGTTTTGGACAATTTTACCATTTTGGGATTTTCTAAGGTTCCAATATTGTAGTCCTCAAATTCTGAATTCAGTGGTTGCATTTTTGGTTTTCTTGGAATGTCATTTAAATCAAATATATCTTCTAAGGGTGTTAGGCCTATGGGCAGGACATTATCCTTTAGCTCAATTACTTCGGTTTCTTCCTCAATCATTTCATCAACATTCATTTGTTTGAGTTCTCTTAGCTTTCTGTAATTAAAAGTTGTTGGATTCAAAAGCACATTTGCTGCTTCAGCTGATATGTTTGGCTCAACTTTGTCAATTTGCCGTTGATCATCAACAAAGCTTGTGTCTATGTTTATGCTTGAAAATTCTTCCTTTAAAGTCAGGAAGTTGTTGATTTGGGCATCATTTTCAAACATTTGCCAATTTTTTACATTATCTGGGATAGCAGGTCTGTGTTTGATCTCAGCAGTGAAGTGATGATTGGGCTCAAAAGGCAGTTTACAAGTGCTAGCAAAGGTTGCCAAACTATGTGCATGTAGGTTATATTTTCTTGGAATTTTAGTGAGTTCTGATTCCAAGAAGGTGTTTAGTATTTCCATAGCTACACCTCTATAAGCACTTAGCCTAGGATCATTTGTGACAAAATTTCCCTTTATCTGTTGTATTATCAAATCTGAGTCTCCCAGAATTGAAATTTTGGTGGCCCCTAGACTTTTAATTAGTTTGAGTCCGAGCAAAAGGGCTTCATATTCGGCCATATTGTTTGTGCATTTGAATTTTAGCATATATGCATGACCCTGAGCATGGTCAAATTGTATGTTGTTTATCCAAATCCCTGCCCCTGCTCCTAACTTGTTCACAGACCCATCAAACTCTAAGTACCACAGGATTTCTTGGTTAAGACTATCCTTAATAGTTTTGGAAGCTTGTTCAGTGGGCAAGTTTGGCTTTTGTAACTCATATGATAAGTCATTTTGCTTTGTTGTGTCAATCACATCAAGACCTTTTTGATCCTTTGCACTAGATTGTTCATTCATGCTTTCTATTTGTGCTATTTTCAGGAGTTTGACACCAGTTTTTGGACACATGTCAGCATTGTATAAGATAAATGAATCCATGTCAGAGTGAATGGAATAGATGGGGAAGTTTTGGGGTTTGTCTTGAATGCTAACCACATATTTCATCAATGATTCCCGGTACAATCTCTTTGGCTGGACGAAGACTGAGATAGTGGCATAAGACATGTCTAGCTTCAAAGATCCTTGGAGTTTTGCACCCCAGGATCTGGACAAAAGCATACCATACTTAGGTGGGATATTATCTACCACTACATTCATCAAGATAGTCTTACCTGGATATTGAAGTAAAGATACACAAAGGTCTTTGATTAGGCCTAGACACTTGACTTGGTTGGAATCAAATGAGAACAGGTCCTTATAGGGTTTTGTGATGTCTAGATCTAGTCTTCCCATTACTGACTTAGGCATTAGATTATGGGAAGCACCTGAGTCAAACATGGCATTATGTAATACTTTGTCATGAATGTTTAAGCTCACATAGAATGGAGGCACTCCTCCATCTACTGATTTACCATTGAATTCCAGACAAAAAATCAGTTTTGGTTGGTCATCCAAAACATTGACTGCATCCCTATTCTCTGGTATTTGCAGTGACCTATTGATTTGCTATCTGTAGACTTCATGTTTGGCCAATTCAGAGAGAGGAATGGCTATTTTCAGCTTGCCAATTTCTGTTTCTAAGTTAAAAGGTTTTTCTATCTGATTCTTTATATGTTGGGCAGCAAGCTTTTCTTTTTCAGCTGAGTTTTCATTGACCTTCTCTTGATTATGAGTGCTATTATGGGGTACATCTGATTTGAAGTTATTTTCACTAGGGTTATTCGAATTTTCCTTTGAAGACTGGGAGGTGTATGACTGGTTGCTTGAAGGTTGTAAGTCTGATACGTCTTCCACAGTAACTTCTTTTGGGTCTGTTTTATCAGAGGATTCTGTTGGGACAGCTTTATCCTTTGTTTTCTTAGGTTGCTTAGTATCTTTAAGCTTAGTAGGCTGAGGCACATCTATTGTTTTGCTTCTCAATTTATACTGTTTATGAACCTCATAGATTGTTGCATCATACCCTTCCCTGAAATCAAATGACTCTCCAGATTTGGTTTGAAATTGGTTGACTTTGTTAGGCCAGGAGTAACTCCAATTTGACAGAAAACTGATTCATGTATTGTTCCATAGGTAACCCATTATTATATACAATAGGGAGTGATTGTTCAGTTCATCTCCCGATGACTGTTCACCTTCCCAATTTATTTTATTTACATAAAATTCCCAATCATGAAGATTAGGTGTCAACATTCCCCCCCTTAATCTGAAGGGA
>APFE030101717.1:17552-57981 GCA_000404065.3 Pinus taeda
GTCAACATTCCCCCCCTTAATCTGAAGGGATGTTGGTGAGTCCAAGCATCATTCTGAATCGTTCAAGATTTTCCTTTCCAAGTGCTTTGGTGAAGATGTCTGCAATTTTATCATTTGTGGAACAATGACGGAGATGGATTGTTTGGGCCTCAACATGATGTCGAATCAGATGATATTTTGTATTGATATGCTTCGTTCGATCATGGAATTTTGGGTTCTTGGCCAACTTTATTGCAGAGGTGTTGTCAATCATGAGTGGAGTTGATTTTACTTGTTTTACCTGCAAATATTCAGGAATTTTCCTGAGCCACACAATTTCTTTTATTGCTTCAGCTGCTGCGACGTATTCTGCTTCTGTTGTGGAATCTGCTGGAACTGATTGTTTGCGTGATCTCTAGGAGACAACTCCTGATCCAAGACTCATAGCATATCCTGAAGTAGATACTCTAGTTTCTTTTTCTCCATCCAAGTCTGAATCAGAGTATCCAATCAAGCTGAAGTCGTCCACCTGTGTATACTTGATTCCAAGGTCTTGAGTTCCCTTCAAGTACCTTAGAACTCTTTTTGCAGCAGACCAATGTCCCTCACAAGGCTTTTGCATAAACCTGGAGAGGATTACAACAGCAAATGAAATGTCTGGTCTGGTAGTAGTGAGGTAGATGAGACTTCCTACAAGCTGTCTATACTTTGTTGCATCCTCAAATTCCTTTCCTTCAATAGATGTGAGCTTTAAGTTTTGTTCCATTGGAGTAGAAAGAGGATTGCACTCTGTCATGCCAAATCTGTTTAAAAAATCTCCAATGTATTTCTTTTGAGAAAGAAATATGGATTTTGGATGTTGGGTTACTTCAATGCCAAGATAGTAATGAACATGGCCCAAATCAGTCATTTCAAAACTTTTTCCTAATTCTTTCTTTATGGATGCAATATAGCTTTCATTGTTCCCTGTCATTAAAAGATCATCTACATATACCACAAGATATACAACTGTTTTGCCAACTTTCTTGACAAATAAAATTGCATCATCAAGATCAAAATGATTGAAGTGAGTTTCAGAAGATGCTCAGTTAGTTTTTCATACCAGGCTCGTGGTGCTTGTTTGAGGCCATACAAGGACTTCACAAGTTTGCATACTTTATGTTCATGTCCTTTCATAGAAAATCCTTCAGGCTGGGACATACAAACATTCTCTTTTAGATCTCCATTTAAGAAGGCAATTTCATCCATTTGATGGACTTTCCAACCGTTCTGAGCTGCTAGTGCAAAGAGTGTTTTTGCTGTGGGGGAAAAAGTTTCCTCATAATCGACCCCTTCCTTCTGTGCAAAACCTTTTGCTTCAAGGCTAACTTTGTGCTTGTCAAGTGAGCCATCATCTTTGTACTTGTTCTTGTAGACCCACTTGCAGCCAACTGGTTTGGTTACAAATGGAGGATCAACCAGCTTCCAAGTGCCGTTCTTTATGAGGGCATCATACTCCTTTTGCATCGCTTCTTTCCATTCATCATGAGAAGCAGCTTCTTTAAAGGAAGTTGGTTCAAAATCTGTAGAGAAGTTCAATTCACAATCATAAGAAACATCCATATCAACATGTGAATTAGAGTCATTTACATCACCTCCATTTTGTCAGTTTGAATTTCTGGTTCCTTTTTTTCCAATTTCATCAGGATGAACACTTTCAAGTGTCTTTGTCAGCCACTTTTGGGGACCTTTCTGAGATGGTCCAGGCTGCTCTGTTGATTGAGTTGGGACTGAATCAAGACTGAGTCTCCCAATTCTATCAATTACATCACTTAAAGCATCATTTGTTGTTGGAGTTTCAGTTGGGGGAGAGTATTCTTCAGAAGAAGATTCTACATGTTGATCTAGTATACAAATCCCCCCTTCAAGATGTGGAATCTGATTATCAAATTCTTGAAATAATTTCATTTTTGCGAATCTATCCAAGCGATCAAGTTGCCGCTCAACAAAATTGTCAGATTTGGATGATTCACGAAAAATTACATCCCTAGATATAACAAACTTTTTATTTACTTCATCATAGAGTCGATATGCTTTGGAGGTGTTTGAATACCCCAGGAAGATACACTTATGACTTCTAGAACCAAGTTTGTTTCTATGTACCTTTGGTATCAAAGCATAACAGGTGGAACCAAAAATCCTGAGATGTTTTACCGAAGGAACATGTCCATACCACAATTCATAAGGAGTCTTGTTTCTTATAGCATTAGATGGACATCTATTCTTTATATATGTAGCACATAGAACAGCATCAGCCCAAAACATTATCTTTACATTTTTGAAGAAGAGAATGGATCGTACAATATTCAAGATTGTTCTATTCATTCTTTCAACTACACCATTCTGTTGGGGATTATAAGGCATAGTTGTTTGATGTTTGATCCCATGTTGTTGAAGATAGTTTTCAAATTCATTTGATGTATATTCTTTTCCATTATCAGTGCGAATAGACCCAATATGAGATTGTGCATCATTTTCAATCCATTTATGAAAATTCTTGAATGTTTGAAAGCATCAGATTTGTTCTTCAATAAATAAACCCAACACATTCTGGTGTAGTCATCAATAAATGTCATGATATATTTATTTCCATTTGCAGAAGGAACAGGCATTGGACCACATAAATCTGAATGAATGAGTTCAAGTTTTCTATGTGCTCTTGAATGTGAGTCATGAAATGACTGTTTTCTATGCTTTCCTAGAATGCAAGCATCACATTGCTTAAGTTTCCTAGGAATTGTAGGCAAACCAGCAACACCATTTTTCTTCAATAAGCGGAGACTGTCATAATTTAAATGTCCAAATCTAGCATGCCATAATAAACTTGATGGAAGTGTACCTTCTTCATGATGAGAAATATATGAGAAATGTTGTGCATGAGCAGATGTTCCTTGTAGTTTGAAAAGACTTTCTTCTTCTATTCCCCTCATGACAAGTGAGTGATCAGATGCTTTTCTTACCTCAAGCTTGCCATCAAACATATGAATGGAGTGACCTTGTTGGCAGATGTGAACCAAGGACAACAAGTTTCTCTTGAGCTGTGGGAGATATAGAACATGATCCAGAAGAAAGTCTGAGAGACCAAGCAATTTAAGCCTGATTGTGCCAAGCCCTGATGGCTTGATTTTTGACTGATATGCAAAGTATATTACTCCATCAACATTGTCAGTGAAATCTTCAAAAAAATCTTTTCTATGAGTCATGTGACAGGTTGCTCCTGAATCAAGCAAACAATCATTTTTCCAGGAAGCAAGTGAAGTATTAAACAAATCTTCATTTACTCCAATGTTACATTGTGCCTCAACATAGTGAGCGGATTCAAGTGCTTTACCTTTGTCTGTCTCATCAGTTTTACCTTTCTGTTGGTTTCTTCTCTGCTCAATTTTGTCCCATGGTATCTTGCATGTGGATGCATCATGTGATCCATTTCTTTTGCAGCGAATACAGTGTAAATCTGCCTTTTCTCCTTGAGAATGTTTGCCCCCCTGCCTCTGAAATATCTTCCTCTTCCTCTTCGTCCACCTCTTCCTCTTGTAGAGTCTTGAGCAGGATGTTTTTCTTTATGATCAAGGCACACAATATCTTTAGAAGACTCAAGGGTTGTCTTCTTTCCAAAAGCTTTTTCTCTTTCAACAAATTTTTTCACAAGAGAGTCAAAGGTCACATCTTTGATATTTCCATTTACTTGCAAAGACTTAAGATAATTGGAGTAAGTAGGATAAAGTGCCTTGAGAAAAGCGATAAGAGGAATATCCAATTCAACATTAGTGGACTTGATATCATGCATTATAGACTTTATTTCAGATGCAAGAGCAAGAGGATCATTATTTTGCAGTTCAAGAGTGAAGAGTTTAATCATGAGTTGGACGACTTCAAGTGCAGAATGTGAGTCATAGAGTTCTTTCAGATTTTGTAAAGCTTCAAAGGCAGTTGAATATGATGAAATATGGTGACTCACCTCTTTACTTACAGATGTTGCAATTAATGCATAAGCTTTGTTGTTCTTTTTTTCCCAAATGGTGAGCTCTTTGTTTGAGGTAGGCTTTTCTGGGTCACTATCTCCTTCTCTGAGACACACTCCTTTCCACAACTCATTGAAGATGAGGGTGTGTTGTATTATCTGGGACCAATCAGGATAGTTCTCCTTGCCAGTGAGAACTATTCCTACCATAGAGATGATTGAATGCATTATGTAAAAAAAACTTCTGCTGATAGAAAAAAATACTTCTGCTGATATACAATGAAATTGTACTCAGTGGGCAAAAAAATTTCAAATAATTTTATGTACTATGTTTCTTCAAATCCCTCCAATGTTTATAAAAGGATCCTCATATAATACATTCACCATATTCCATTTTACAAATTCAGTTCATATTGCATTCAAATATCTACAAACTATTCAATATATACCATTCTACGCATAAACCCATAGCGCACATATAAACCCACATCGTTTCCCCAGATGCGCACCATGTTAATACTCAAATAGTGTTAATATCATTCAATCCACAGTAGTGCATATTCCATATATACACCCCTTCAATGTATTCAATGTGTTTGGGCCTCTCTCACAGCATAATTAACCAACTCACATCCAATGAATCGTACTAGAATGACTAATGCACTTATACTTATGGTCTTCATGGCACTTTACATACCATAATTATATATAAGGAGAGCACACTTTCCAACGAACTATTTCCAACAAACTATGTAGATTTTTTTCAATGGAACACAGTCTTAATAAGGAAAATAGCTCTAAAAAATTCAACGTGACAGTCAAATGTTCATGACAAGACAACATTCAAATGGTTGTCCATAAAAGCTTCAACACAGATCTTAAATTTGCACAATACCACCACTCAAATCAATGCATACCATGTCAAGGATATTAAACACATACTAGTATCTAATGCAATTCATGGTATTTAACAGGGACTAGTGCACCAGCTCTAGCAACATTGTCCCATTCCTCTGTAATGAAAAATCAACATTTGATGAAATGCAACACCAAGAGTCATGGTTTCTAAGGCTCCACATGCAGAATCAAAATGTTCCAACACTTCAACACATTCATTAATGGTCTCAACACAGATTCTTTAACACAGAATGTGAGTGCAATGATTGACTATGGTGTTTCAACGCAACTTCACTGCAAAGACTGGAGAAAATATCAGGCTAGGGTTTGTAATGAGCAGTGTTTATCCAATGGACCAACATATAGCACACAACAACTACTTTGGAGGGGACAGAGAATAGTTTGCAGTGGACAAAGGACAGAGAGCAGTAGGACGATGGGAGTTACAACTATTTTGTGAGCTGGCTCTGATACCATGTCAGGCCAGGAGTAACTCCAGTTTGACAAAAAATTGATTCATGTATTATTCCATAGGTAACCCATTATTATATACAATAGGGAGTGATTGTTCAGTTCATCTCCCGATGACTGTTCACCTTCCCAATTTATTTTATTTACATAAAATTCCCAATCATGAAGATTAGGTGTCAACAGACTTCGTGGGCCTCTTGGTCATCTTGGGTTAGAAAAATTTGTTGTTCGCTATCTAAACCCATTAAGTTGATGTGAGGGTCCTCTGTTGTTTCACTAGAGGTTGAGGCCTCTGCATAATTCTCTTGAAATGGGGGTCTAATGTTCTAGTCAGGGCCAATTCTTCTAGCATTTGGGTTTTGATTTTTTCTAAAATTTGGATTCCTGGCTGTGTTACTTGCTCGACCCTCCCAAGATGATTTTCTCTCAATGGTATCTACCCTATCTCCAAGTCTATCCATCCCTTTGATGATTTTATCAAGTTTTTACTCAAATGTTGAAGGTTCTTCTTTGAATGTTGTTCTTCTTTCAGTTCTAGCCCAGTTTTGTTTGGCAATCAAGTTTGCTTCTACCCTAACATCTATATTCTGCATGTCTGCTAGGCTTAATGGGGCTCTCTCCCTTAGCTGATATGCCATGTCTGAATCAAATCCATCAGGGAATTTGATCAAGGCTAAGTTAGGCAGGGGTCTAAGGTTTTGTGGGATGGCATTGTATACATTGTTGAACATAGCACAATAGTCTTGGACAGTTTCTTGCGGACCCCTTTTTAAATTGTCATATTTAGTTAAAATGTGTAAAGGGTCTTTCTTCTTTTCCCATATGTTTAAGAAGGCTTGATATAGGGTGTCAGGGTTAGCTACAGAGTTTGCAACAAGTGACCTAAACCAAGTCCTCACATCACCAGTTAGGCTTTGAACAAAGATTTTCATTCTCACATCATTATCATCAATTTCATAATTTTCAAAATAATCCCGCATCTTCTTGGTGTGTTGTTGAGCTGTATAGGAACTAGCACCATCAAAATAAGTGATCTTGCTTTGATAATCTTGGGGCATAGCCCCTGGATTGGTAGGAAACTGAAAAGGAGCATAACGATTTGCCATATTTACAGGGATGAATGGGGGAACAGGAGGAAATGGGACAGCTGGAACAACAGGGATAGAGGGGGAAATATGCGTAGTAGATGGAGGGGTGGAGAAGGTGCTTTGGGAAGTGGATGAAGAACTAGGGGAAACAACAGTAATGTGAGGATGGAATGAAGCTTTAGCAGGAGTTGGGATATAGTTCTTTTGAATGGTTTGAAGGTCTGAATCAATAGATTGTTCTTGTTCTTGTTGTTTCTTAAGGGTCTTGGGGATCAAATTAGAATTTTCAAAAATAGCTGGGGGATTTGGATCAGGATTTGATCTTGTATAATGAGTTTTCTTCTTTGGAGCTAGCTTCTAAATCTGTTTTTGGTATTTTTTCTTGAATACGTTTAAAGTAGGGAAACTAACCCTTTCTTGATTCAATCCCCAGTCGAGTCGCCAATGATGTTATCACTCAGGTTGTTCCCTGGCTCCAGGAGGGAATACGGCTGAGGTAACCACTAACCAATATTTTAGTTGTAGGTCCTAGCCTACCTACATCTAGAGAGGGCTCTCTCTTTGTAATTTAGCTTTGTTTTGGAATATCTTAGGCTAGTTATGAAGCACAGGTTTTTGTTTGATGTTTGGAAGGTGACATTCAATAGAATAGGGCAGTAAGTTGAGGGAAGTTCAAACCATTGGGTTGATGAAGTATAATGGGAATGAGCCTATGGGATGATTTCTTTGGTAATAAGACAACTACAGAGCAAGATAATTAAACACAAAACAACTTTGAAGCTGAAATAAGATGAACTGAAGTCAAGAAATGAAAGGAAATTAAGAATCTTTCATTATATTAACAGAGGGAAATGGTAAAAACATTTCAGGGAGAAGTTAAGAATTCCTTAATGATGTTTAGAGTGAAAGAACCATGGAGACAAGAGCAATCAAGAATTCTTGCCTATACTAATCCTATGGAAAACATAAGAAATTACAGGAATTGAACACAGAGTACAACAAAGTAATTTCTGGGTTATTCTTCTTTCCTGTAACTTAGAAAATGATATTTAGATGATAAGTAAGACACAAATACAGTAAAATAAGAGTACAGAAGACTTATTGATCATGCATTAACACGAGAATCCTGCAATCAATCCCTTTGCCATCGATTCCACAACAGTAAGTTCACCAACAAAGCATCCCAACAATTTTTATTTCTGAAGAGTTCTCAAAAACATACAACGCAAGTCCAAAATGATATTCACCAGCCAACAATAATACATATCTTTAGCAAGTATTTATAGGAGTTTACAAAAATATCCCATAGGGAAATATCTGGACATAAATTTATCCATCTACTCTGATAGAAGCAATAACTCATGTGGGAAAAAACTGCGCAACAATTACTGAGTAAGTAAATGAGCTTTACTAGTTGCTGTAGGTGTCATGTTTGTTGTTGACCCTTTGACTCTGATAGTTGGTTGATGCCTGCTTTGCTGATGTGCTGTTTTGGGCATGGTTTCATTTGCCACCTATGTAGTTTGTTTGAATGCTTTTTAGCGCTAATTTCATCCACTGTCGATTTGAATTCCTGATAGCAGAGCCATATAATACAATTTGCTTGTTATGCAGACAATTTATAAGAAGAGAATCAAAACTACTTTAGAATCTCAAGCATGTTTTTCCACCATTGATCTATTGGTAATTGACGTTTTCTCATTTTAAATAATATCTCATTAGCTTCAGTGTATGTAAAATAAATTGGCCAGACTGGAAAGAGATGTGCTATCTCATGCTCAATGTAAAACAAGTCTTCCAGTTTATCATACAAACTTTGTCCAGAGGGAGGCACTGTTTCTTCTGAGCCACTTGATGATGCTGTAATCTGATTCTGCACATAAGTATTTAGCCTGTATCCATACTGCTCCTACTTTAATAGCTTTCCAGTGCTAGTGACCAGGCTGGGTAAACCTTTGCTCTGTAAATTTGCAATTTTTTGTTTGAAGGCATGCACCTCTGTCTGCATTTCTTGACAATTTCTTTCTATAGTTTGAACAAAATTTCTCATGGTCAACACTTTCTTGACTCTTACAATGGTCTCTGTCCTGTTCTGAATGTTTAGAGCTGCTAGCTGCTCACCAGTACGAGTATTCAGAGAATGAATCAATTGATTAGCTTGCTTAGGCTTATCTGCCAATAATGCTCTGGCCTTTTGAGTCTCATATTGAGCTACTGCCATCAATTCTATTTGGTCAAAAATGGTTTGTATTGATGTCCATTGATCAGCAATATCTTTGCCAATCTTATCCCACAAAATTGTTTTTATTTCAGTCAGGGTTCTATGGAGAGTGAGGTCCTTCTCCAAGGCCATTATTTTTGTTTTCTAGGGCCTTTACTTCCCTGGTCTTCTCGGCAACTGTCGTCTTTGATTTATCATAAATAGCCTCAATCTTGGCTACCTTTTTCTTGGTCTCCTTCATTTCTACCATCTGCAATTCCAGATCCTTAATTTCTTTCATCATAGCTTCCATTTCCAAGCTGGCCTCTTGTAATGCTGCTGTTGTAGTTGCTGCTGAAGTTGAGGCACCTGCTATTGAAGTTGATCTAGGGGAGGTGCTGCTGTAGTGACTGTTGTAGGAGGAGCTGTAATTATTGGAACTATTTGGGGTGGTTGAGGGGCCAACTCTGGTTGTTTCCCTTGTTGGGCCTCTTCCAATGCTTTTTCTGTGTCTAACAGCCTTTGGTTCATCCTCATAAGCAGGCTAACCACATCCTCTACTTCCTGTTGTTGTGCTACCTCTGCAGTTTGAGGATGTATGGTAGCTGGCAGCTTGATTTGTTTTCTTAGGGCTGCTATATCTTCCTCCCTTTTTCTGATTAAGGTCTATGTGCCTTTGGGATCTTTGGGATCATGTCCCAATTCTATAATGATCTCTTCCAAGGATTTTATCCTATTGTCCTCGGCCAATGATGAGGCTTTCTCTAGCTCTAGTTGGGAAGAAGTATTATACAAGGAATTCTGCAATCTATGGGCCATTAGAGCCTTATCTGCTAATGTGGAGTTAACCATTTCTCCAACGTGCTTATGCAATTCAATCTGGTCTATTGGATGTATGCCTTTGGCCAGGACCTCAAGATTGGTTCTAATGTAGTCTGCAGCTGACTGTGGCTGCTGTATAGTAGGTCTGAAGTGACTAAGAGTCATCTTCCCTGCTTGCATGTCATATGCCGCCATCAGTCTTTGTTGATTTGTTGGTGCCATTCACATCAATTGATTGTAAAGATGAAACCTTATTGGCTCATTTCTAGCTTTGATCTCATTGAATGCTCGTTTGATATCCGAGCCTTGCTTGGTCTGCTGTTTGGAGGATGAAACCTCCCCACCTGGTTGTCTCTCTTGATCCTGCTGAAAGGGGCTCGCTGATGTCTCCAAAATAGGAGGGATATGCTGTTCATAAGTCCCTTCACCTCTGAAATTGCCTGTAGTTTCCTCAATAATTTCCTCCTCTGAATAAGGGTTTAGCCATTGTCTTTTCTCACCTTGCTGGTCGATGGATGCACCTGTAGGTGTTTCTTCCATTATGTCCCTCTTTTTAGATCTTTCCTCATTATGAGGGGTTTGCAATACAGGGATCTCGACTGCCTTTTGTTGCGTTGAAGGGCCTTGTTCTTGGCCCTTTTCCTGATTTGTGGATGGCTGCTCTTCCATTGTACTTTGTTGTTATAAATTTTCAAATTCTTTGCCCTTCCCTGCTAATGAAATGGCCTCTTTAGCTTGCTGTTGTGGAGGTGTAGCAGTTGATGTGCTTGCTTCAATATGTTGACGCTGTGTGAAAGTGACTTGTGCAACATATTCTAGGTCAATTATTTTCTCATGGTCTTTCATATCTTTTTCTAATCTTTCTTCTTTAGTAAGCTCTTCATCATCTAATGTGCCCTCTACCCATTCTTGTCGATTAGCATATTGTTCAATGTGGGGGAATGGCTGGTGCACATATCCTGAAAGCCTGTGTTTGATTCTTCTAAGGCTTATGAAGTGTTCAGGGTCATATGGTGCCCAAAAGAAGATTTGTTTCAACATGAGCTGTTCTCTTAGCATATTGTTTGCATCCTTCCAAGCTTCTTCCATTTTATTGAAAACAAAGGGACCCAATTGATGTCTGATTTTAAGTTGTGCTTTCTTGTTTTTCCCGTGAAAATGTGTCAAATCTGCATTGCTGAACTGCCTGAAGTATTCTAAGGAAAAAAGTCTCATAGGGACATATCTAGGCAGCTTATAGGGAGGCAACTCACACCCATAAATTCAAATCACTGTATGGTTTTGGTAGAAATACCAATTACCAATGTTGTAGCCCTTTGAAAGATGTAGGATTCTTTGGATTTCAGTAGTGAGTCGGCCAGGAGGAGTCATCATCAATAGGCAAGTGGTTGGATAGATAAACATGTCAACAAACTCACAATATGTGTAGGAAGAGTAGTGGACTTCATGGAAAGCTGAGGTCCAGAAGATAACATATCTTCTTTCTCCTTTTGAGTCCAGTCTTTTGAGAGGAACTTTGAAACTATCAGGGTGATAGTATAGCAGCAGATGGTAAATGTAGGAAGTATATTTGAACACTCTTTCTCTCTCCATCATCATGAATTGCTCATGTATTTTGTTGGCTATGAAGGTGGCATAGTCATACATGACAGCAGGGGGCTGTCCTGGAGTGAATATGGTTAATAACAGAAACACAGTTTCATCCACAAATTCTCTTGTCTTGCATCCTAGAATGTAGAAAATCATATCTACCAGGAGTTTGCCTGTTTCATTGAATGAAACTTGGTGGTAGGGTGGAGGATGATCGGCCTGGTACTGTGGTTTCATAAAAAACTTGCCTACCCTTTCTATTTATGAACAAGAGAGCTTTGCACCCTGATCAAGTAAGTGCTTCATTGTAAGAGGAACCAGAGGCTGAGGTGGCTCAAAGTTCAACATTTCATTTATAGATTGTGGAGTGTATAGAACAACACAAACCCATCTGGAGTGAGAATTTCTCTCTGAGTGGGGTCATAGTTTGCATGACATAGATGAATGAAGTCAGGAAGCACATTGACTGATGGGAGGTAGTAGATGGGCATACCAGATTGCCAAATTCCGAGGATATCAGTGTTATTCCTGTGATTGTTTCTGAAGTGACATACAGTTTTAAGGTGAGACCTGAGGCCCATCATATCCTTGATATGGAAGTCTCTGTCTGCCAAAGGTAACCACTCTAAATCCATGTGTGGAGCATTCAAAGGAGCAATGTTGAGAGCCATTGGAGCCTCCATGTTTATACTGTTTGTGTTTTGATTACAATACAAGTGTAAGCAGCAATAGGTGACAGGACTCAGTCTTTGAGGCTATTGTCAAGATGCTGGAGACTGTTTCTTATCTGGCACTAACCTCATAGTGTACAGTCTATGGTAAAATAACAAATTTGCAGAACTTAGACAGGGTTTCTTTTACATAAACTTGTTGGATTGCAAACTCTGTGGAGAGAATGCCAAGGAAATGGAATTGGATTTTGCCCGAAGGGGAGAAAGCTTGCAGAGGAAAAAAGAAGCCGAGGATTTCCTTTCAGAAAATTGGATTAATACAGAAGTAACAGGGTGCTCGACCACTTCAATTCAATGCTTGGGATATTTTCAGAGTCTCTATGGGCAAAAGATGGTCGCAAAGTGTGTTGTAATGGCCCGTTTGCAGAGGTAATGGCTTAAAATTGCAGGTTCGTTCTGAATCAACAGCTCAGATGGAGCATGCAGGATGGTGAGTGATAGGTAGGAGCACCTTCAGATGTGAATTATAGGGGCTTTAGGTGATTTTTAACAGAGACTATAAATGAAACAGGGTTTTCAGGCAGAAAGATGGATAAATACCTGTTTCTAAGGCGTCGAGGATAGTTAGCAGGTACGGCACAAGCTGCAGGGCTGAGCTATGGAGTCGAATTTGCAGGTTGATGGATAGTACAGGCTCTAGAGGTGATTTGTTCGTGAAGGCGCATGCAAGTTGTTTGCGGGTTCGAAAATAGAAATAATTGAAAAATAGTCGTTTTCGCGACTTTTTAACAAAATTTGGACCTTTTGGCGCTTTTCTGGGATGATGTCATCATGATGTATTTTTTGTCGCGTAGCGGGTATGGAGGATGATGTGGCACATGACGTGGACAATGATGTGGCACTTGACACGGTGGTGGGGCAGTGATGTCAGCGGATGATATGGTGCAGGTACAGGGTAGTGGCGGGGGACATGGATGCAACATCACGTGCTGACGCAGGTGAAAGGACAAGGTGGTAAGCAGTTTCCATCGGACCGCCTTTGGTACAGGAGCGGCAATTGTCAAAGGCGGTTTGATGCAATAGGAGGGCGACAATTGTCCTGGTGTACGATGGTGAAACTGTCGACCATTGGGTACTAACGTACTGTGAAGGAGGCACGTCCGATATCGATTAGGACTGTTGGATCTGGGGGAGCCGGTCCAATGGTGGATGGGAGGGCAATATGATCGGGCGTTATCATAGGAGCGCACCCGATAAAATTTGATTTTTGTATGGTTTTTGGCGGGTTTAACTTTGGGTTATGGGTTTTATATTCATGTCGAGTTATGGTAATTTATTAATCAAATATTAATAAAACCAAAATAGAATGTATACGTGGGGTAATGGTATAGTTTAGGGAGGGTAAGTATGGTTATTTATTTAGCCTCGTGTTAAATAAACCCCAAGGTTACATGAACGCGGAAGGGTTAATATAGAGTCCCAAATGGACTTAATATTTCCCTACTTTGTATTGTATGGCTATAGTGCCAAAGGGTGGGGATATCTATATTTTTGGGTTATTTATATAGTTTTTTGTGTAATAGGGATGGGAAAATGATTTAGGGAGCTAGATAATAGGGTTAAAAGCTAATATGACTTTTATGGGATGAAAGTGAATGGATGCATGCTTAAGGAAATGAAAGAGTATGGAATGACCAATTTTACACAAGAAATGTGGTTTCTTTTCACTAAGTCAACTCATATGTCAACTTGGTATCTCACAAAAATGGAGTGAAACTGGACTTTTTGGGCAGATCCCAAGGTCCTTGAGGGGATGTTAGTAAGTGAACTTTGGGGGAATGAAGGGGAATTAGTCATGCTTCCAAAGTCATGCAACCATATAACTGCCATGGTACCAGTGTCATTGATGAGATGAGTCCTCCTTCACAAAATAAAAAGTAATTATAACCTTGCTTCTGCAACCTCGAACTGCCTACCCAGCCTAATACACCTAGCATTTTTTCTTTCTTTGGATTAGGTGCACTTGAACTGGAAAACCCTGATTGTCTTCTTTTCTTTTCACTGCCCTCCTATCTAAATGTACCCTTATCTCTTCCAAGGGTCTAGATTAAGCAGTTGGACTCCTTAATTTCTCTACCTATCTACTCACCTGCCAAGCTTTCACTGTTTGGACAGGTATTCATTCTCTATCCTACAACAACAAATTTAAATATGGAATAGTCCAGATTGAACAGCTGGGCCATCCATCAAGTGTGACAAGCAGTAGTAGCTCCACATGGTGAACTTGCAAATAAGATAACAGAGGCATTTTGATTGGCCACTTTATTGGTCTCTTGGTTTGGGGTTCATTTTTGCTATTTTTTCTGACCAATTCATTTTCTTGCCTTTTGATTACTCTTTTAAGGCATACTCTATTTACATTTTTTAATTTTCTTTGTTTGTATAAAAAATATGGAACCTTTTTTGCATGCAAAGATGAACATATTTAGCAGTTCCACTGTCAATCATGAAAATTTAAACCTATTGGTATAGGAACCTAACAGGTGTGATCCAAAATGGATCTAGAATAGACTTCTAAGTCTAAAATGTTCCTCACAGAGGAAAATGAAAGTCAAGGGAATTCTCTTGGAAATAGTCCCATTGCATAGATATTTTTATTTTGAATCTACTGCAACTTGAATGGCTTGAAATGGACTTCGTATGCAGAAGTTATCGCAGAAAGAAGATTGCCCTTTATCCTTAGAAAATGAGGCATTTCTTATAAAATGGCCTAAAAAGCTCATTGAATAAATCACATCGCAAAAGGCCAAAGGGAAGGACTTAGGCCAAGGGCGGAAGGAACCTTGATTGTGACCTTCGAATTATAGCATCAGAGGTAGGCCTTCACCCGATATCGAGACCCCAGGTAGGGCCGATTGCAATATACGATGAGTCTGATCAGTGCTTAGCGATATATATATATATATATATATATATATATATATATATTATATGCATCGGAGCAATGCATCAGAAGTTGTTCAGACCCCTAGGGCCATTGCACTAGTGATATGCCGATAAAGTGATCAGCGATATTGATCAGTGATCGGAGGAGAGACCATTTGGGGTCGACAGCAGTGCGCCAATATCGGCGATTGGCAATCAGCGATTAGTGATCCTTAATGCGAAGGGCCATTGACACAACACGATTGCGATTAGTGATCAGGGCGCGGACCTGATAGGGTTTATAGATGCGATTTCATAATATTTGAAATCCAAAAATTCAGATTTTCAATGTATTTCACATGTAAATGGGTTTTTGGCCATTTCTCCATGCGACTTGTGATTTGCGATAGCTTGACCCGAAAGGTTTATAGATGCGACTGTATGTTAATTGAGTTCGATGGTAAGCGATATTTCGAGCGGGAAGTGGTATTGGATGGGCTCTGCCAGATCCCATACACTGGCCAACATGTGGCATGGTACAGGAGAGAGAAAATTACCTTTTCAGGTGGGTAATCTCCATGCACATAAGCCACTCGAAATGGATGTCAGTCATTGGATCAGGAAGATCAATGGTGTGAAATACAAAGGGGCTTGCGATAGCCATAAAAGGCTACCTCGATATGATTTTAAGCATGGTCCTATATTATTTGAAGTCTAGTTAAACACCCATGATGGGTTTTTCATGTGTTTCATGTGTATTTCATTATTTTTGTTGTTACAGCCAGATGAAGGCAAAACGATCAGGTTTCCCACATCGACGGTTCCTTTCCATTATGAATGGATTATTGTGGTGAAATAGTCTGGTTTTCCATGATGGAGGACTATAACCAATGCCACACAAATACAGAGAGAGCTCAATTGATGTAGGGTAGAGAGTTTTGGGAATACATGCAGAGGCCGAGAGAAGCTTAGAGAGCCAAGAGATGAGAGCAGAAAGCAAAGAGCCAAGAGCCAAAGCTCAAGATAGTTGTGTAGAATCAGGGGATTGATAGCAACAAAGATCCAAGAGCTAGAGCGAGGGATAAGATGGTGTTCTAAGCCCATTGTTTTTGTGTAATCCAATGGAGTTGAGCATGGAGCTTGTAAAAGAACTTATGCCATAATCACAGAGAGGCTAGCCAAGTTGACTGGAGCTCAAGGAGACCTAGCCCAAGAGTTTTATGTGAACTCCATATTAATATTAATGTTATGTGTGTTTATTTATTTACTGCATTATTTACTGTCACATGTATTTAAATATCCGCATAAGAAATATAACTTAAAACATTGAACAGTTAAACGCAAACATAAGCATACACCTATTTTCAAGAACTTTTAATTCCCCAATTAGTTAATCACTAGATCTTTGGAATATATCTATACAATCCCATGGTCCGCGGACCGTGGGTGGATCTTCTAGAGTTGACACAACTTACATAAAAGAAGGGCGGAAACCCTTTATGAAACTTTACATATACTTGCTTTGCGACCACAAATTGCAGGGACTTTACACTTTACATACAAAAACTTGGGCTTTCTGCCCCAAAACTTGGGCTTTTAACCAAAAAATCGACCTTAGGAAACCTTGTCCCAATAGGCCCCCAACAAAAATATGGTGACCTAGCCCCTGAGTCACTCTGTTGGCACAAAGATCTTGCTGCAAAGACCTCCCAACTCCACTTGCACCACTACAACTTCAAAGGTACACTACGTCACTGCCTTCTTAACCTGCCCTACCAGCTGCTTCGTTGCTCAAGCTAGTCAACTTTTCCTTAATGGTGGTGGTGAGAACATAAGCCTTATCCAGCCAAGTCCCCAATCTGGCCTTGAGTACTTCCTCTCTTTGTTGCGCTGCATCTGCCTATTCTTTCAATTCCTTCACCTCCTAGAACTTTGCCAATTTCTGCATGATAGCGATGGTATGCGCTGTAGCTCTTGCCTTGTCATACTGCTGTTGTAATTCCCTCGCTTCAGTTGCTAACCTTTGTAGGTGGGGATCTTCATGTAGAGTGGTAAGTACCTCCAACAATTGCTTGAAGAGCACAGTGCAATTAGCCACTGTGGTATCTACCGTAACAACTACATTATTGATAGTTGCCTCGCGCTGTTCTCTAATCTCTGGTGGAGTTGATGGTTGTGCCCTCAACTCGAGCTTTATAATTTTTAGGTTTAGCTTGAACTGAATCTTGGCCATCTCATTCTGAGCATGACGTACACCTATATCCAACTTCCGAATCTTGGCCTCCATAGGTGCCTCTTTGGGGATGTGCAGTTCCGGAACGGTTCTGCACGCCTTTACTACTAGTGCTGCGGTGCGCTCATTATTCTCTCGAACCTTCTTCTAGGTTTCTATAGCTATTGTTTTCTCAACAAATAATTGTTCATTTTTAACCTTCTGCTCACTGACATACTCAGCGTGTGCTGCTCTCGGGCCCTTAGCTCCGCGATCACACTTTTTTGCAGCATGTGAAGGAATTTGCTTAGAAGCGTGCCCAAGTTGAGACTAATGTTTCTTAAAGCAGCCCTGTAAGCCTCTTTCTACATGCTTAGGGCTCCATCAGGTAGCACGACAGCCTGAGGATCTAAGGAGTGAACCATCTCCATTGCTCTAGTGGTCCCCGATGCCAAACTATTCGACATTGCATTGCTTTGCCCTACACCGGCCTACAGCTGAGTAGTTTGGATCTGCAGCTCACATAGAACTATCTAAATGGCTACAAAGGCTTGCTTCTACTACTTCTTGAACTACTAAAAAAGTTCCATGGTTGTGTCCTGGACCTTATCACTAATGTCATCTAAGTCACCTTTTGTCAAGGTGATTGGGTCGAGCGACAACTTAGTAGCCTTGGTCTTCTTCAACAACCATTCTTTCTCCTGCTCTCTATTCTGCTTCACCTGGAGGGGGTGCTCTCCTGGTCTCCACCACCCTATTCATATTGGTCCTCTTCCTTTGTCTGTGGTGAAGGAGACTTCTAACGTCTATCAGAGTCATGCTCTTCCTCTTGTTCCTTCACGGCGTGGTCTGCTTCTTCTCTTTCTTTTTCCTCAGTATCCTTTTTTTATTTTTCAGCCAACAGCTGCATTTTCGATTGGGCCTCTTCCTTCTTCTTCTTTCTTATGGAATTACTAGACCTGGCTGAAAAATCTCAGGTTGTGCACCACTTAGATAGCCAATGATCAAGGATTGCTACTATGGCATCATCCATCGCAAGGTATGGGAGATCATACCATTTCTATTCTGGGTCCTTCCGCACCTGGATGGAGATACAATGGAAGTCCACTTTGAATTTCGCGTATCTTGACAACTACTCAAAGATAGTTTGTGACAGTCTTGGCTTGCTGTTGATGGCCATATTTATGCTCATCTCCATCAAAACCCAGAATACCTTGCTCTCACAGAGCCGCTCAGCATCCTTTGTGGCCCATAGCGAAGAAAACTTCGCTACTTCTGGAAAATTTGTTGCGATTGAAGGAAACTGACTGTCCTCCAGCAACTACCATGCAACCAACATAATCAACAACAACAACCATGAGTAATGAAATGTTTTTCTGTGGTCTTGTGCCTCCCTATAGTTCACAAGGAACTCACTACACAAGTAGCGTGGCCAATTGAATTGTATGCCCTTCGTGCACTGAGCTGCAAATGAAGCAACTGGCGCTGGCACCTCATCTGCGCAACACTTACTCATTACTTTCCCACCCAATATTTGGGTGGCTACCTTCACCGCAGGGTTGGTTATGCTTGAAATTCAATATTCACGTGGCTTCTTGATAAGCTTAAACTTGTCCTTCATTCTCTAGGCAAGGTCACACTTACCCACCTTTCCGCCAAATGCCTTGGCTAGATTTAGTCCTCAATGGGGTAGCTGGGTGATCGTACGGATCAACATATCAGTTATAGGGATTGGCTCCTCCAACCAAAGGCACCCGTCATTCACTAGACACAACAACTATTTGATAACTATCAAAGTTATAGCTGTGAGGTGATAATGTGGCACCCATAACAGGTTCAACAATCCTGCCTCCTCTACCCCATGAATCCACTTCACCAGCTCTAGTACGGTGACACCCGAATCCTTATAGAATACCCTCTTCATGAAATTATCAGTAGCTAGGTGGGGGAACCACTTCGTGTTCGCTAAGTCCCAATCTTCAAGTTTTAGGTTGGGGATGCTCGACAAGTGTGGTCCATCAAACATGATCTTTTCTGGTAGCTGGGGTGTATTAAGCATAAAATTTCCCTCGTCTGGGTACTTTGGGATCTTCACCTTAACCTGGGATGGAGGGATGTATTTTGGTAGCTTTGAGATAGGGTCTACACCCTCAATGCCAATGTCCTCTGCGCCCATACCAGTTTCTTCAGTGTCCTTGTTGGATTATAGGTTTACCACCTTGCCTTTCTCCTGCGTGGTGGGCTTCTCTTTCTTCTGGTGCTTCCTTGGTGACTTGTGCAATGGTTGTGTCACTTTCTGTTTGTCCTTCTTTGTCTTGGAAGCCTCTCCTACCAGCATATGCTTTGGCATAGGTGACCTCGGTGAGTTTGGTACCGTGGCGGGAATCTCCAAACTTATGACTTCAGGGGCAGCTCCCTTAGAGGCCATAGATCCACCAGCACTTGCATTTTCTATGGGCACCAACATGAGGCTGTTCAGGAGCTCTTGGGTTTCCTTAGGAAACTTGTCAAACACTAAAATGGCCACCAAATCCTCAAAAACTGCAGGATTCAAGCACACTTGATAGCACAACATAGAAGCTCTCAACATGCAAAGTGTTTTTTGCTGGGTGACCATATGTAATTTATAGGCAAATTCGAATTCAAAAATGACTGTTCCCCCCCAAAATTCGTTCATAAATGCTAGATTGGCGGCAGATTTTCAAAGATCTCACATTTAAATTCCACCTTAAATGCCACCCCCTCACTCCTCTTAGTCGTTTTCTCACTGTAAAATCATGAACAATTATTGTAACAGTCACTTTCTAGCTACTTTGCGTGGTCTCTCCCCCTATAACGTAACTCCCTTCGTGCTTCTACTGATGCTTTGACATTCTCCCATTCCGCATAGTCCCCCAGTTGCAAAACCCTACGACCTAGGTAGTGTAGTTTATAGTCCCACACCTATTTTCAACTACCTGGAGTGCTAAGACTATGCTTCCATCATATAGTCATCTAGTTGGATCCCCGATGTATGGATTCAATTGGCTGCCATTTACCTTCCCAAGAAATGGATCTCCATTCAATTTCACTAGTTGAACTGCTCCACCATTGGTAATCTCTTTGATGACATATGGCCCCAGCTAATGCATCTAAAATTTTCCTGGAAATTTATCAAAATTGCTATCATATAATAAAACCAAATCATTTACCTTGAAGGTGAGAAATTTGATGTGCTGATCATGCAATTCCTTTTCGCGCTCCTTCTGAACTTACTGATGGAATCCAACCAAAAACCTATCTTCTTCAAGCTGTATCAGCTACGTGGTCCTCTCTTCCCAGGCTCTGTGATCCGCCATTCCTATGAACGCCACTATGCATAGACTAGGTACAATATACTCCACTGGCATCACAACTTATACGCCATAAACCAACCTGAAGGGTGTCTGTCCAGTCAGTTTCTACAAGTAGTTCTGTAAGCCCTTCATACTGTAGGCATGTGCACATCCCAATCATTCCTTTGTGCATTGAAAACCTTTGTCAGCATTCTCCAATATCTTATAAAATGCTTCAACCATCTGATTATCCTGTGGGTGATATGGTGTTCTCTTTTGATGATAAACTTGGAATTCCTCCGTCAGCGCGTTGATTGTTTCATTAAGGAAATGTGTAACACACTCGCTCATCAAAATCTTCGAGAAACCAAACCTAGTCAACACATATTCAAAGAGGAACTTCATTGTTGTCGCCCCTGTATAGTCCTTCACAGGTTGCACCTTTTCCCATCTGGTCAAATACTTCATCACGATGATGATATACCACGCACCTGTCTTCTTTCTTGGAGGGTGAATCAAGCCTACAAAATCAATGGCCCATCTCTCGAATGGCTGTAACGACACTTGCGGATTCAGAGGCATCTCATCCCTCCATAATGGCCTGCCCGTCCTTTGACATGCATCACATGTCTTATAGTAAGCCTTGGAATCCTTATGTAGTGTCAGCCACCACAACGTAGTGTGTAAAATCTTCTACGCTATTGCTTTTCCTACATAATGTCCTCCCACAACTCCTCCATAAGCTTCTGTGACGATGCTATTCCCTTCAAACTCACGTACATAATGTCACAAAATTTCATCTGAGCCCATTTTATATAAATGTCCTGGAATGACAGAAATGTTTGTCATGCACACCACCAGCTCCTTTTGTTGACTAATATACCCTTCTGGAGCCGTTCCCGTCATTACGAAGTGTATGATATCTGCAAAGTGATTTTTAGCTACATGCACTGTAAAGAGCTGCACGTAAGGCAATTTGTCTACCAAATTAGTAGGATCCTCTCTTGTTTCAATGCACAATAGATGATCTAGTCCTGAATTCAATCATCCTAGCTTCACAATGACTTCGAAATCATATTTTTGAAATAGCAGCAACCATCTACATATCTTCGCCCACAATGCAAGCTTGTTAACCAAGTACTTCAGTGCAAGATGGTCTCTACACATCTTAAAATGTCCATGTAGCAAGTAGTGTCTAAACTTCTGGAGCACGTACATCGTAGCCAAACCTTCGCGCTCTGTCATTGAATAGTTCTTCTAAGCTTTAGACAAATTCATACTTGCAAACACTATAGGGTGATCCAACTCTCCCTCACCGGCTTGTGTCAGTATTGCTCCGAGCGCAATACATGATGCATCCACATGCACATAAAATTCCTTCTTCTAATCTGGGAAGACTAGGATCAACATGGTGACCATATTTTCCTTTAACACATCTAAGCTTCATTGACATTCTTCATTCCGATAGAATGTAGCATCCTTCTTTAGCAGCTTCTCCATTGGTGCAGTAATCTAGACATAACTCGATGAAATTTCCATAGTATCCTGTATGCCCCAACGTCATGCGCATTTGTTTCACACTTCTTGGTGCCCCCAAATTAATTATAAATTCTATCTTAGCTAGGTCCACCATTAATCCTTGTCTGCACACCAAATGGCCCAACAAGATTCTGAAAGGAACACAAAACACACATTTATTCAAATTGAGCACGATCTGATACCTTTGGTATGTATCCAACATCAAGCGTAGGCTAGTTACATGGGTTTTCACCAGCCAAAACACCATCCAATCATCAAAGTATACCTCCAAAACTTTGTGAATGAAGTCCTTGAACGCCGTGATGACTATGCGTGAAAAGATCACCGATGCATTCTTCAATCTAAAAGGAATTATAGTATACTGAGAGCATCCCGACTCAGCTGCAAAGGTTATCTTAATTCTATCCTTCGACTCGATATTGATCTAATGGTACCCCAAGAACCCATTAGTGAACGAATATGCTTCTTGTCCTCCTACATTATCCAACACTTCATCGGTGACGGAGTCGGAAAAGGATCATGCACACAAGCGTCATTCAGCTTCTTGAGATCTATGCATATCCTTATTTCATCCTTCTACTTATTTTCCTGAACTACTATTGGGCTTACCCAATCAAATTCTTCCAATGGTTCAATAATACCTTCCACAAGAATTTTATGCAAATCTAAGCGAACTTTTTCTTTATACTTTAGATTGAGGCGGTAAGGCCTTTGCTTGATCAACTTCACATCTGGTTTCAATGTAATTTTCATAACTCCCAGGTCGCCTATTATCCCCTTTAAGTCTGAGAACTTCATAGGGAACAAGTCCTGGTATTCGTGGAGCAACTCAATGACCTTATCCACTGTAGCATCATCCTAGTAGTTCCCTATCTTCACAAAATTCATCTCCACCTCTATTTCGATGTTCACCTGTATTTTTTTAAGTGGCACAGTGATATCTAGTTTTTCTATCTATGACTCAACTTTGTGGTGTCCTTTTGTTTCCAGGATATTGATGTTCCTTAGATCCTCATCTTCCTCTTCAGCTGTCACATTGTAGCACTCCAACGCGTGGCGCAGCTAGGTGGTCCAATCTGGTTGAATCAAATCTAAGGGATCCTCTGGTATTCTGAAGATCACTACCTTGAACTCCTGCAACGCTTCATCAATGCACTCAAATCCATCTTCAAAGCTGATTGTCATCAAGAATCCCTATCTCAAAATATCCCATTCATCCATGCCATGGCGAAGCTCTGTTTCCAAGTACCAATTCATAGGTATTACATCCAAGGTGTGATAAAACAGATGCACCCACTCCGGTTGCGGTTCTTCTCCATAAACATCGGTCATTTGGCTAAGTGATCACATGGATCAGTCTTTTCATCATATTTCTCTATCAACCGTACCTTTGGGTGACCAAACCTATTTTATGAAGTTTTAGTGTCTACAGATAAATGCTTGAACCCTTAGACTACTAGCTAAGTCTAGAAAAACAATGCAAAGCATTCTCTACTTTTTCTATGATCAACAGATTAAGTAAGAGGTAAAGAAGCCTACCTATACATTTCACTTACTCCTTATCTCCCTTGATCAATTATGTCGCTTCTCTCTGTACTTAATCTGCTTGAAGAGTACCTGTACACAGACAAAAGACAAAAATCGATCAAAGCATATGATATGATCTATTGATTAAAAATAACATGGAATCAAGTACATGATACACATATGAAAGCATAAATGAATAATACAAGCATATGGAAAAATATTTGAACACTTTATTAGTAAAAGGAAGAGTTACAACCCAATTTGCTTGATTTAGCATCACTCCTCTAGTTCAATCCCATCCTCTCCTCATAACAAGCAAGACATTTTTACATCATTACAATACTTGGAATCAATTCAAGTCTCATGCTAACAACATCTCCCTGTAAGTCAATAATTTCCAGCCCTTGGTCACTTATATGAGTGGTCTTTTTCTAGGTGAATGAAGGAATTTATGCCATAAATGGTGATAATGAACGCCCTCCCAAATTTACGATTTAGTTATATGGAGGAAGGGATAAGGGGATTGATATTCCTTAACTCCCTTCCTCAACCAAAAACGAGCTCAAAGGAGTAGATAAACTTGGGAAACTTCTAGATGCATCCAATGGATAAGAATATTCCCAAACCCCAATGCAATTTTGCTCAAATTCGCCCAGTACAGGCCAAAGAGGGCTCAAGTGCGCTCCATAGCACCCTATCAGTGTATGGTAAGTATTGTAGCACACCCTAATGAAGGCCTGCCTACACTGATCTTCTTAAAGGCAATTTTTGGATGATTTTAGTCATGAAACTTGTTGAGAAACTAGGCATTCTAATGGTTGACTAATTTAGGGCATGTAACAACTGAATTAGGGTTTGATGCGCCCTAGTACTACTAATCTGTAGGTTGCAGTTATTGTGCCCAAATGGAATTGTAACAATTGCTCCCTAAATCATGAAGTCATAAATATGTATGTCGAGTGAAATGCTTTATCATGTGGAGAGGAGGTTTCGAAGCAGAAGGTGACCTGCATCAATTAAAATACATATATCATGATAATTTGATTTTTTTCTCATGAACTCACTGAGGGAAGGCATACCCATGCTCATCCTATAAACTTTCATTACATGTACGAATATAGTCATCTACAGATATAGACCCATGAATGGATGACCATGAATGTAAGGTCGTTGTACATTTGATTTAGTACTCCTGAAAATATCATAGCCCGGATGGATGAAACTAGATCTGGGGTCTTCAATATTGTTCAATTTTTCACCCAAGTACAAGTCTAACCATGTGAATAGATGATCTGAAGTTGAACATGGGAAGACATTGTCTGATCACCAGCCAATGATGTAATCTGTTAACAGACGCGAGAGGAATCATCAATAATGATAATGACCCTCAAGGTACTACAATAAATTTCACATGGTGTGAATAAATGATTTGATGTTGAACACCATACAAAGTCTTTCGGTTGAAGGTCAGTGATGTCAACCTATCACCGGAAGTGAGAAACCTGCCATTGATGTATGCAAGCCTCAAGGTACTGAAGGGGTGTTTCTAAGTCAACTTCTTGGATGATGTGCTAATGTAAAAAAGAAGTGACTTGTCACAGGAGGGCCTTGATGTATCCCACATCAATGACACTAAACGAGGTAAATGATTTTGGAGATGAAAAATCAATTGACAAAAGAAGGTTCAGGAATGGTGATCATGAAAATGAAGGTTTACTGCAAAGGATAAAGTTTGAACTAAATGACTTCTCTTGAACATGTCAATGACACTAAGATGTAATGGTTGCATTGACCCAAAACAAAGTAATGGATGGTATGATAGACCAACGATGCGATAACTATCAAACTAAATGACCCAACCCACATAGTCATGGTGATGAGGTGAAAGTGTCATGTTCAAGAGTGACTTGCTACCATAAAGTTTTTTCCCCTTTTCCAATTCTCCCCAGTCATTGCTGACCAATACCTCTTTATTTTTAATCAAGCTTGAGGAGGATAACATATGCTTGTTGTATAATTTCACCCTTTGGGTGAATCCATCGCTATTTGATGCTTTAACAAGTCTAGCGAAGGTGAAACTTGGTCTTGTCTAGATGGACAAGTTTATCACTATTTGATGTTTTTAATGAGTTTAACGACAAATATAACTCGGTCCTTTTCATGTTTAGGGAGTTTGAAAAGCAACAAAAAGAAAACTCCACAAGTTCTTTTTCGTAAGTTAATCTCTCAATTTTGAAAAAACGTAAAACAATACAAGAAAGATATCGTTTCCTATCCTTTAATGAGCTAGAAAAGACAAGACTCAGCAATCCTTTCATGTTGAGAGAGTCTGAAAAGAGCTTAAAGAAGACTCCAAGGGTGTTCCTTTTTCATTTTTAAGAAAGATCGAAAAAGAGATAAAAGTTTGCTTTGTGGTCAAAGATGTTCAATTTACATTTGAGCACGTCAAATACTACATTTAAATTATCAAGCCTACTCAAAACGCCATCAAAATAGATTAAAAATACATGTTTCATGGAAAAAATGAATGAAAACTAATGTTTACTCGATTAATGTGCAAGAAATAAACATAAAAACAAGTTTTACCATTCATTTTTACCATTTCACATTTACCCTTTGATTTTGGTACTTTGGAGCAACTTTTACCTTGAAGTTCACTAGTTGATTACGAAGGATTTAGTGGACCATTCCTCGTGCCATCTGGACCAAGTAGGAGCTATCTCTGTTCTCTTTCATTTCATTCCATTCATTTTTAGTTTCAGGCAAAAACTTTTGAGTTTTTGAGGCCCCTAGGGTTTCAATTTTGAACTCCGGAATCAGTGCACCCATTCAACATTTAAAGGTGCACTACATTGCACACACCTAGAAGGCTGGATGCATTGTAGTGCACTGTCTCTAAGGTAGGGGTGCATTGGGTGCAAAACCTAAATTTACATAGCTAATTTCTCCCAAATTTTGCTTTGTTTTTTGATAGAAATGGATACTAATTTGTCTAATGGTTGTATTGCATACATTCATTGGATCAAAATGGTGATTATATGGAGAGAAAGAGAGCATGAAGAACAAGATATGATTTCCCTAAATAATCAGGGTATAGTCGAGGTCCTAAGTAATTGCATGTTACTCAAGTATTTCCGACTATCTAGCATGTGACAACAGATTGAGCTTTTACAGTTCCTTGTTCATTCATGGGATATTACTAATCAAGCCTTTCACATTAGGGAAAAATTGATCCCATTTACTATCGATGACATCTACTTTTTGATTGGATTGTTGAGGCAGGGTGCCCCCATCTCACTATCGGGATTTGCCAAAGGAGGTGAATCAGTGAGAGACTACATACGACAGTTCTGCCGGGAAGGTGCACAACCTAGCAGAGACAGAAAGATTAAGATCAGGGATGTTAGTGATTTACCATTGAGGTTGATCCTCTTTACCATTTCCAAATTGGGGCAGCGCGACACTACACTTGGCAAACAGATCATACATGCAGTATGCTTTAAAGTGTTTAGAGCCAAAAGTGTTCAACTGGTGCGAGGCAGTACTTTCATTTGCGAAAGAACAACTGAACAAGGTGAAAAGTGGAAAGACAAAGAACTTTGGCTATGGGCCGATCCTGATTTCTTTTACCTTGGAGAGAATTCCACTTATGCAACCACAACTTGTTTCACTGGGTGTATCTGGACCTAGGGATCCACGGATGCAGAGATGGGTAGATCTTATGGCTAGGCATGCTGGTTAGCCATTGATCTCATTTACCCCTACATTCTTTGAGTGTTTTGGTTGACAGGATATGGCCATTGCAGGATATGCATATTTAGGAATGGATTTTCGTGGTGATCCAGACTTGATGTTGCCAGTTGGAGCACAGTAGGCTGCTATCAATAAATTTTTTGACCAAAGTGTTTTTGATTTTTAAAGTGTCTATGTTTTTTTGTGTTTTTAAATTAATTCCAAGACTAAACAAAATCATTTTTATGTATGCAGATGTTGGACCTGTTCGAACTGTGGGGTACCAATGAGAGGCAGGTGGGCCAACACAGAGACCTATTAGGAGAGCAGTTCTCCGAGTCATAGATTTAGTCGAGACATTGGTTGAGATACAAAACCACATAGAGTGTTTGACCCTAGGCATTCTGGATGTTCGGATTGAGGAGTTTCCTATGTGACTGCAACGCCACACCATTGGTGTGCCGAGTCGTTGGATAAGAATTTTACGCATGATAGCACAGGTTGTGACCTGTTATCATGAGCACCACTAGTTTACTTATTTTCTGCATACATTTTGAATTTTTGGGTCAGATGACCAATTTTTGTCTTGGACACAAACTGTTTGTAAAAACTTTTAAAACAACTATCTATTTTGCTTTTAGAGTTTTATTATGGTTAAGTGATGCAATCCTATTCAACTAATGATGTGAATTGAAAATATTTACTTTACATATGTCAAAAATGTCTATTTAACACATAGTTCGCTAGAGAATCAGTTAATGTGTTTAGATTTATTGAAATATGCTGATATTGAATAAACTCAAAATACCTTTCCAAAATACGAACTTTAAGGAACATGCGATGAATTGTTGGGTTTTGGATGGTATAAACGCTAGTAAGTTGTAGTACAACGAGTTGTGAGACTAGCCTAATAATGATTCGGTATATGCCAAGTGAAATGGCATCAGAAAGAAGTTCGATCAATGTGTTATACTCAGCGATGTTGTTTGTCGATCGACCAATACAAATCCCTCTAAAACTAAATAACTCACCACTTGAAGCAAAAATGGCCCATGCTACAGAGGATAGATTCTGCGTACTATGACTAGCCCCATCAGCATAACCAACAAATGGTTCTGTAAAGTTCAACATCTGCAGCAAATGCAAAGTGGATTATTTAACTAAATAAGAACTCTAAAAGAAACACACACACATGCAATCAAAGCATATATACAATGAGCTTTACTACACTTAACTAAGCATAGTAACGTTTAAGGTACAACTCATTTCAGGGTTGCAACAATGAAATCCCATCATAGTCCACTAACTCGTAGGCACCTTTTGTCAAAACATGCTTAATAATATAAGGGCCCATCGAAAGCAGTTCAAATTTTCTTGTGCCAAGTTTATCAGACTCCTGATCGTAAAGAAAGACTAGGTCACCTTCTGAGAAGACACAAGGCTTGACATTTTTATCATATTGCGCCTTAATACGTTTCTTGTGCGCTTTGTTAGCCAATGCAACATCATGACGGGTTTCGATGGATTAACTCTAAGAAACACACTTCTTCTTTAGAAGTGTTGGGTGTCAGGTTAATCATGAGCTTGAGAGACGAGATTTCACATTGGATTCGTAAGACTGGTTGCAAACCATACACCAATTGAAAGGGTGTAAATCTGGTCGCATTTCTCACCGAGGTTTGATGTGCCCACAAAGCCGAGTACAACATTAAATGCAAATTTATTTTATGAACTCCAATCATTCTTTACAACACGTGCTTAAGGACTTTGTTGATAGCCTCAACTTGTCCATTAGCTTGCGAGTAGTATGGAATAGAATTATCATGTGACAGTCCTAACTTGGCAGTCAACTCAACTATCATGTGATTGTGAAAATGCGATCCATGATTTGTAACTATGGCTTGTGGTACATCAAACCTGGCAACCACATGGTTGAAGAAAAATAAAGTAGTTATTTCTCCACTGTTGTTGAATGTTGGCACCGCCTCAGCCCATTTGGTAAAACAGTAAACAACGACTATAATATACCCATGCCCCCCGGCTGAGGTAGCGTAAATAGATAAATGTACACCACAAGCACCCGAATGACATTCATTCAAGTCTTTTTCGTCATCCTCATGAGTGAGGAACCTATGTAAAATCATATTGACACCATGACGATAAAGCACATCACCAATGATAAGAAAATCTTTGGCTTGGTATTGAGTATGTTGTTGTTCAGAATAAGAGGTATTAGACCGAAAAGCTTGGGTCTGGAGATAGACCAGTATACCTCCATACCATGGATCACTTGACGAGATGAGAAACAAAGACTCATCCAAGATTGATGCTTCTGATGTTAAATAATTGGAGGATGAGGGAAGGTCGCAAAGTAACTCGACGAAGACAAGATATTTTTTTGATTTAGATATGATGAACTCCAAATCAAACTCTACAAAATAACTATCCATTTTTAATATTTTCCCCCAAGCAATTGACGTGACAAAATGTATGTCATAGGGTTGCAATCCAATATAATGGTTGTTTTACGAAGGAGGATGTAATGAAGAAATTTCTGCACGGCTTGAATGGCTACCAAAGCTAAATTTTTGACATAGGAATACTTACTTTCTATATTGTTGACATTTTGACTCAAGCAATAAATAGGATGTTCAATTCCACTTTCTTCTTGGACTAGAACCATACCAATGGTTGTATCTGTAGTGATGAGATATAGGTAATAGTCCTTTTGATAGTTTGGGGCATACATTAATGATGCTCTAATCAGAGAATCTTTAAGAGCATCAAAGGAAGCTTGTGCAACCTGATCCCAATGGAAGGGTACTTATTTCTTCAATAGATGCGTAAAACCTTTAGACAACTCAGCATAGTTTGGAATGAACCTCTTCAGAAATTTTGCCTTCCCTTGAAGTCTCTATAATTGTAACAAGTTTGAAGGTGGAGGCAAGTCAAGGATTGCCTAAACCTTAATTGGATTGAGTTGAATCCCATCTTTTGAGACTACAAATCCAAGCAATCGACTAGCGCCAACAAAAAACACATGCTTGTGTTGATTTAGTCTTATCTTGTAGTGTCAACACCATAAAAATATTTCTCTCAAACGGTGCAGGTGATTAGTCTGCTTTCGCGAATGAGCATGTAAATCATCAAGATAAGGTTGAACAATGTGCTTGATGTCATGGAAGGCATAATTCATTGCCCTCTGAAATGTAGCCTCCACATTCTTCAAACCAAAAGGTAACTTTCAATAGGCGAATGTGCCCTAATGACAAATGAAAGCTATTTTAGATTGGTCCTTTGGGCGGATATTGATTTGATTGTATCCAGAAAATCCATCCATGAACAAAAAGATTTCACATCTGGCACATTCATCAATAATCTAGTCAATAAAGGGTGTAGGATAATTGTCTTTTGGACATGCTTGATTTACATCCCTATAATTGAAGCACACTCAAATTGTCCCTTATTTTTTCATAACAAAACAATGTTAGAAACCCAGTCGGTAAGAGGTACAGGGAAAATGATGCCAGTACACAAAAGTTTTTCAACCTATGATTTAATGGCAATGAATTTCTTAGGATGAACAGGTCGAAACTACTTTTGTACTAGTTTGACGTTAGGGTACATTTTAATCTCATGTTCAATAATGCTTGAGTCAATTCCTGGCATCTCCTCATAGGACCATGCAAAAATATCTCTAAATTCATGAAATAGAGCACGGTAATTATCAAGTTCCAATGGAGAACAAGATTTGCCGACATGAATGCTCTCTACAATGTTAGGCTTGGTCGACATGTTTATAGAATTTTCTTCTATGTTTGACAAATTACGCTCAAAATCTACAATATCTACTCTAATAGAATTCGACAAGAAATCAACGATCTTTAAAGAGACCTACTCCAACCCTTTGAAGTGACAACGGGGGTCCGTGTACCAACAGAATGCTTCCTGTAGTTTGTGAACTATTGGAAAAGAAAGCTAGTTGATCAATGTCCGTGATTCCACCTTTAAAAAGGAATGCAATAGTATGAAAGTACATGGAAACCAAAGTAGACATAGCATATACCCAAGGCCTACCCAGTGAAATGTTATAATCAAGGGGTCCGTCAACTACCTCAACTTCAACAGTAACTATTTCCCCCCCTAGTTTGATTTGCAGGTTACTCAAAATCCCACATGGAGTATATGTTCTTCCATCAAAAGCTTTCAACGTGGTTGGTGATCGTGATAACAATGATGAACCAAGTGTTTTCCAACAGCTCATGGACATAATGCAAGTAGATTCCCCCTCATCAATAATAGTTCGATGAAAATTCTTATTGAGAGATTTTACTTGGATTAGGAAAGCTAATTATGCTAGTAACTGTGGTGAATATCCCACATGGTTGAAAACCACAAGATTTGAATCCATAGGATCTATTCCGCCTATTGCTGACAGTAAAGCCTGTTTGTGAGAGGGATAGTTTTTCAACACCTCGAGTGTCGACATAGCGTAAGGTGAATGAGCAATATGTTCTACTATGTTATAGTTTTGAGTTGCTCAAGCCTGAGGATTGAATGTTAATTGGTGGACAACTCCCTTTGGTGGTTTTATTATCAATTAAGGTACAATAGGTGTAACAAATTCAGATGAAGTCGAGGTCGAAGGATTAGGTTGATCAGTTGCCTGATTATTCGACAATGACATATTTCCATAATATGTTTTTCTTGTTGACACCAAAACTTTAATTTGTGGCTTTGTGATGGATAACATGAGTACTTGGGATGTCGAAGCATGGTTTGTTGCAACCAAATGTGTCTCTGGGGTTGGAAATGGATCTGTCAACACTGCCGATGTATTTGAAGTCTTTAAAAGTTTAGAGACCTCAGAGTGATGTGGACAATCTCTTGTATAATTCTTGTCATAATATATCAGACATGGATAACGAGGTTACCTTGTCGAAGAAAAGGAATTAAATGATTTCTCTGGAGGGGAATTTTCTTGTTTCTTTTTATTTTTCCCTTTTTTCTTGCCTGTTGGTTGCTTTTGATTTTTTCCTTTGTCAGATGACACAAGATTAATCTCAAAGGCAAGAGTATTTTCTGATGCATTGGTAGTCTAATTGGAAACAATAAGAGTTTGACGATATGGTCTTCCTGCTAATTGTGTGCTTAAATAACTAATCACACTGTCATCGGCATGAGAGTCCTCACTCGATTGTGGAGGAGGTGGAACAACGAAATTTGGTTGAGGTGCATTAGGAATTTTATCATAAAGCATGCAGAATTGTGTGCAAATCAAATCCAAGTGTTGGGCATGAGCAATGACTTGCTGTTCTATGACAACCCCACCTTTTGCCACATCCCCAATGATTGATGGCAACAAGGATTTTATGAACCACTCAGCTAAAAGCTGATTAGGAACATATGCCTTAACCATTCGATGACGACTCCGCCACTCATAAATATGATCTGATATATGGGTAGTAGTAGTCTGTTTAAAGTTGGTTAGGAGTTATGTTCCAGTCTCGTATTAGATAGGTAATTGGAAGTGGGTCAAAAAAGTAGTGGCTAAAGTGGTGAAGTTATGGAAGGAAGCTCTTGGTAATTCAATGTACCATTTAGTAGCTGGACCAGTAATTGTTCTTTGGAAAAGATGAATTCTGGCCGAATCGTCATTTAAGGAGTTAGATGAACACCACAAATGAAAGGTCACAACATGATTTGATGGGTCTTCTCCAAGATTTCGGTTAAACTTCAGAATTTCAGATGGTAACTTATGTGGAATTATCAACCACCAAGGTGCATATAATATTGGATCATTAGTGAGCTGATTTAAACTTGGTAATTCTAAAGTTGCTACAAAGGGAAACTATCGATTCAAGTCAGGTTGAGCATACCTAGGATATGATGGAATTGCCTGAGAAATAGGTCTTTGCATACTGACATAAGGCATCTGCATTTGGTAACCTTTGTATGGTTGTTGAAGAAAACCAATATAAGGTGGTTGTTGATAACCAAATTGAATGTGTGGTTGTCCATAACGTGCAAAGCCTTGTTGACTAAGACCTTGGTAAGCTTGAGATTGACCAAAACTAGGTTGAGCTTGTGAAACAAGTCCAAACTGAGGTTGGAACTATTGGAATTGGGGTTGTTGAAATTGAGGCTACCACAGTTGTTGAATTAACTATTGTTGTTGTTGGTACAACTGTTGTGTATTCAACGGTTGTTGTTGTCCAACAATGAAAGGTTGGCCAAGTTGTGAATAAACTATACCAGTGTAATCTTGGGTCAGTCCAGATAAGGGTACACTAACTTGAGGTTGTTGCTGAACTACAGAAACAAGTGGTTGTTGTACAACAACTTGAGGAATTTGAACTTCTTGACTTGAAACTTGTGATTGCAAGGTAAAAGGATTAGTTGAACAGGTTGAGATATAACAATTTGAACTTGTGACTATGGTACAATAGTAACAACAGGTGTAGTAGGAACATTGACATAGTTTTCATTGGTTGTGTTGGATACACAAGCCTTGGTTGAATTGGCATTATTGGTTGCCATTGACAAACTCTAATTCCAAGTTGACCTGAATACTATGGGATATTACCATATGGTAGTCCCCTGGAATGAGGATACAGTAAATAAGCATATTGCTCTCCATATGGTGGCAATCTAGTATTTAATGGATACATAGGTCTTTGTTGACCAGATTTCCCAGCTTGATATTGATATGCAGGATCAAACTATTGAGTTCCCATTAGAGAAGAACCAGATAAAATTATGGTTGAGGACATGGGTGATGACCATGGTGTAGAAGCAACCCCTGACAGGGTTCCAGACAATGATTGGTAACCGACCGAGATGGACGATTTACCATACAGGTGTGACTTAGTTGTGGTAGAAAACATCGAAGAGGTTATAGTAGAAGATTTTGCTGCAGCTGCATCAGATGATACAGTCTAGGATGTTGACAATTGTTCAGCCATAGTTAACTCACCCAAAAGTTTTCCTAAAGATTCGATGTGTACTTGAAAAAAACAGGATCAAATGAAGCAATGAAATTAGGAGTATTAGGATAAAGATAAAGCCCAGTTCCATATTGAAATGGGGTTCCAGGTGTGGAATCTTCTTCCAATTCCTCCTCTATGGCAATCAAACCAGGTGGAAGAACTTCACTGTTAGGTCCGTAAAAGATTTTTGGTGTTGGTGAAGTTGAAGTTTCAATAGTTACTGATGTCTGAGGGGTAACCAATTGATCGTCTTCTAGTAAAGTAACAACTTCTGATTGTTCAAATTCAAAGTCCAGATGTTTGGGTAAATGAACAAAAGTTTTAGTAAGAGGTTAATGAACAACTTCAGGTTTAGATGTAAATTCTGTTTGAATTCTGTTGAACTGATTCAAATTTAGAAGTACTTTCTTGTTGAGAAATTTCAAGTTGAGGATCAACTTGTGGTTGAACAACTTCGGTTACTGTTTCACTAGGATTAGTGCTAATGTCCTAAGGTAATTGTGAAACTTCTTCTTTAGGAATAGATGTACCAGAAATAGTTGGAGTAACTGGAGTCTTTGTACTTACCGAAATAGATGATTTAGGTAACTCAGATGAAGAACTAGGAGTTCTTGATGTACTAGACTTAGTTAAGCGAGATCACTTTGCCCGAATTGGTGTCGGTTTTGGAGGCAAAGGTGGTTTTATTGATGTTCTTTGCCAATGATGGGGTATGGGTTGATGTTCCTCCATGATTTTTGATTAATTTTATCATCAAAAAAGAAATAAAGAAAAAAGGGTATATTAGGAAAAATGTTTGCCAAGCAACTGTGAATTGTAGAATACCTCCTGGTGAACCAAGAAATATGAGCAAGCAATCTCCCCGAATCTTGTGTTTGGTGTATCACAATTTACAAGGTGGCTAACTCGGTTACTTAAGGATGGATAGCAACCTAGATTTGTCCTCCCATATATACCCAAAGGCACGTGGAGGCCCAGTCCGTATAAGTGTTGTCTAATGCAAAACCGCACAGTGAGAGTATTCCCATATACTTTACGTACTTTAACACCACCTTATATACCCGAAGGTACGTGGATGAGCTATGATATACTCATGTACGTGGAATGAGGTATCAAACTCGGGATGTATTGTAGACAATTTGGCGGTAAATGCTTTGTTTTACGATGCTGAAACACGTCTCTAGCCTAGAACCACTAAATGTTTGTGTTAAAGACAATGCTCCATTAGGTAAATTGATGTTTATTTTAAGTTGATATTTCTTAGGAATTTTCATTTCAAGTTAACCACGTGATGTATTCTGAAATTCCTAGGAATGCAACTATCATGATAAGCGTTCTTTCCATTCAATTTAACAATGACAATCCTAGTTACTTAGGGATGGAGCAATTAGATTTCTTTTGATCAAAGAGCACAATCTAAATGCAAATTCCCTACACTATTCCTTATCAACACACACAAAATTTTTCAATGCAACATGCATGTATTTCTTTTCAATTTCCCTTAATGTGAATGAACAAAAATGAAAACTAATGCACAATCGATCAAAAAACACTTTTCATAGAAATGACGATTTTGTGACAATTTCTTTTCAAGGAAAGGAAGACTTTGCGACACTTTAATTTTCAAAGAAATGAGGAAGTACGACACTTTCAATGAAAAGACTAATCATTTGCACACATCAATCAATCGATTTTTCATGAATGAAGATTTGACGACAATTCAATTTTTGAAGGAAAAGATGTTTTTACGATACTTTCCTTCACTAAAGATCAACCAATCAAAAAAATAGCTTTTGACTATAGATTGAGAATGACAAAGTAAATTTATAAGAAACATTTATCAATCCTAGTCTAATTAGGGCCAAGTAAGGATATGAAACACTATTTTCAGAGACAAGACATCGTTGACATTTAGCAAATCATTCAAACAGGAGAAAATTGGCTCAAAACTTCAGGTCCTAGATGGGAAAACTGATCCTCAAGGGATCAGCGTAGGCAACAGTGGGAGATAGTGCATTGAAGCACACTGCATCTATGTGGGAAGTACATCGTAGCACACTGTGTCCTTCATTAGGCCACGTTGGTGACAGTAAGAAGTTTTGAAGGTAACTTGGTACAGTTTTGGCTCAATTTTCAATGAAAGAAGACTGAAATTCAATCAACAATCACAAGTACAATATGTAGAAATGTCTTAAGAGGTTGATAAGCTACTAAGATGGATGATCGATCCCTAGTGGAGTCACCAATTGTTTTTGGGAAGTTTTAGTGTCTACGGATAAACACTTAAACCCATAGACTACTAGCTAAGTCTAGAACAAAAGTGCAAAGCATTCTCTACTTTTTCTATGATCAACAAATTAAATAAGAGGTAAAGAAGCCTCCATGTAGCTTTCACTTACTCCTTATCTCCCTTGATCAATTCTATCGCTCCTCTCCATACTTAATCTGCTTAAAGAGTACCTGTACACAGACAGAAGACAAAAACTAATCAAAGCATATGATAATGATCTATTGATTAAACATAGCATGGAATCAAGTACATGATACACATATGAATGCATAAATGAATAACATGAGCATGAAAAAGCTTTGAACACTTTATTAGTAAAAGGAAGAGTTACAACCCAATTTTCTTGATTCAACATCACTTCTCCAGTTCAATCCCATCCTCTTCTCATAACAAGCAAGACATTTTTACATCATTACAATACTTGGAATCAACTCAAGTCTCATACTAACAACATCTCCCTATAATTCAATAATTTCCAACCCTTGATCACTTAGATGAGTGGTCTTTTTATAGATGAATGAAGGAAGTTATGCCATAAATGGTGATAATGAATGCCCTCCCAAACTTAGGATTTAGTTACATGGAGGAAGGGATATAGGGATTGATGTTCTTGAACTCCCTTCCTCATCCAAAAATGAGTGCAAAGGAGTAAATAAAATTGGGAAACTTCTAGAGACATCCAATGGATAAGATTATTCCTAAACCCCAATGCAATTTCACTCAAATTCACCTAGTGCAGGCCAAAGAGGGCTCAAGTGCACTGCATAACACCCTATCAGTGTATGGTTTGCATTGCAGTGCACCCTAATGAAGGCCTGCCTGAGATAATCTTCTTAGAGGCAGTTTTGTGGATGATTTTAGTGACGAAACTTCTTGGGAAGCTAGCCATTTTGATGGTTGACTTCTTTAGGATATGTAACAACTGAATTAGGGTTTGATGGGCCCTAATAGCACCAGTCTGTAGGTTGGGGTTGATGTGCCCAAATGGATCTGTAACAAAATCGCACCCTCATCATTCTTCTATATTCACGCTATCCATCAAAGTTGTCTTTATGTGTGCCCCACCATCTTGCAGGCGTAGCGTCAAGTCTAAGGCTTGGAAGTGATGATTCTCCGAAATTTCCCATCCAAATGCATCCTGAAATTTATAAATGTCAGTTAAACCATCATAGTAAGGCACACTTATTACCTTCGATGATACACAGTGCAACAATTTGGTCATCATGTTACATCGTAGCGTAGATACTTTGTGCAATCTATTTTGCTAGTGTTCCAATTCCTCATCTGAGTCTGATGTGCTGGAGCTTTCACGGTCCCATGAAAGACATCTATCAGCTGTGAGATTCACCCAATCTTGATCTCGAGTCGTTATCTTATAAATTTAGTCCAAATCCTCATTGCTTTCATAATCGTGGGCTGGTTTAGTGTAATGCGATCCTTCTTTAGGGTCCAATGGTACTACTACACAAAGTAATTTTCTTTCAAATGACATCGTGTGCTTCTTCAAATTAATCACCCCATTCATGTCAATATGTTGGGTCCCTATAATACTAGTGATTACCCCATTACTATGGTAGTTGTACCCCTTATTAATATTGTTGTGCCCCTATTACCCCCATATTGTTATTACTGTGCCCCATAGAATCCCTCTATTTTTATTTTTGTGGCTTTATATTATTATTGTTAGGTCGGCTGGGTTATATTGTGACTCATTAGACTCCTATATATAAAAAGGAGGTTTTGTCATTTGTATCATCAAAGAATTGTTCATTTATGTAATGTAAAGGAGGTTTCCCCCTCGAAGAGGCTGAATTCTAAGGTGTTGATCTATCTTTTCTATCTTTTTTGAGCTGGTTTCATAACAGCGTTGATCTATCTTTTCTATCTTTTCTTGAGCTGGTTTCATAACATTTGGTATCAGAGCTTTGGATTCTAGGGTTTTGCTGCTCCAAACAGGTCATCGTGGAATTTTCGCTATAACTTTTTTTCTGTGACGTTTCAGAAGTCGCAAAATACCCTATTTGAGAAGAAATCACGCTGCACCTTGGGTCCAAATTTCAGAGCTTTTTGCACGATATTTGTGGAGATATGATCTGAGGAAGTTGGTCTTTTTGCAGACTCCTAAATTACATTCAAAACAGGTGACCTGGGGAAAATCGTCATAACTTTCTCTCTGAGCATCAGATTGAAATTTCGTAAGAAGGTACAGAAAGAGGACGGACTTTAGTTTCTTGTGTGAATTTTTAGATCCAAGGGTTGAAACAGTGACTCGTGGCACGTCGTACAAGTTCGTTCTACTGAACTAGTCTAGCACGTCATACAAGTTCGCTCTACTGAACTAGTCTATAATCAAGTCACTGTGGAGATTTCACATAACTCCTCCTTGGAGAATCCAATTTGGGTTAGACTTGTGGCATTGGAAAGATGACACAGAGGGATACTACAGGTCAAAAATTCAAAAATAGATGATCGGAAAGTACAGAGATACATTAGAGGCAATATCGAGCTCCTACAAAGTGAAAAAAGGTGTGTAGATTTTTTTAAATTTTTGCTTAAGATTGGCTTGAAAATTTATTTTGAGGGAATTCAAAGGGCTAGTAGAGAATTATTACTGGTAATTGATGCCCCGAGGAAAAAAAATGCGAACACCTAGTAAGGAACCTGAAAGCTCTAGCATGACTCATGAAGAAGAGGAAGAAATGCTACATGATATATCAAAATTACAAGACCAAGTGAAAAAAATGTCAGCCTCACAAAAGCTAACAGAAGCTAAGATAAATGGCATGGAATCTAAGATAAAGGGCGTGGAAGCTAAGATGGACAATTGGAAGACAAATTTGAAGACAGACATGGACGATTTGAAGACAGATTTGAAGACAGACATGGACGAATTGAAGACAAATATGAAGACAGACATGGATGAATTGAGGATAAATATGAATAAGTTACTACAAGAAATGATCACTAAGGGTGAAAGGGTAGTAAAGGAAACTCATGATGAGAACAAAAGAAATGTTAATCATGATTCCATAGACTCTAATGTGGGATCGAAGACCCATCATATTCCAAAAATCTATATGAGGAAGTTTAATGGCAAGGATCCCGCAACATGGATATTACAGATGGAGCAATTTTTCGATCTCAATAATGTGCAAAACACACAAAAAGTACATATGGAAACTTTATATTTGGAACCAAATCAGTTTGTATGGTATCAATGGCTTTGCTCTCGTAAACAATCTATCACTTGGGCAATTTTTACGGAAGAATTGATAGCACATTATGAAGATACAAAAAGAAACACTTTTTTTAGCCAATTGATAAGTCTCAAACAAAAGGGTTCAATAATGGAGCACATTGAGGAGTTCCAAAAATTGAACATAAGGGTAAAAGATATTCGAAAAGAGCATAGGATTGATGTGTTCATAGGGTCTTTAAAGGATAATATCCAACATGATGTTCGCCTTTGGGAACCTGATTCATTAGAGAAGGCATTCAGGTTAGCAAGAAAAATGGAAAGCAAAATTATCGCAACCAGGAAGCATACCACTCAGATCTATAAAGACGGAAGTGGTGTTGCTGCTAGTCTTCCACAACCTATAAGGTTGAAACCACAACAATTGGAAGAAAAAAGATAAAAAGGGCTTTGTTACAGTTGTGATAGCAAATACACTAAAGGTCATAAGTGTGCTGAGAAGAAATTATTCTACATAGATTGTGAAAAGGAAGAAGAAAAGGAGCAAGAAATGTCAAAAGAAGAGGATATACTCTAGGAACAAAGCGTAGATGAAGAACAAATGAATCCGACGATATCTTGTAATGCATTGGCGGGAATTACCACTCCTCAAAACATCAAGATAGAAGGACAAATCAAGAAGAAAAATGTAATAGTGTTGATTGATTCAGGAAGTACCCACAATTTTATTCGTTGTAAGGTAGAAAAAGAATTGAATTGCTTCCTATATCCAGCACCAGAGTGTCAAGTGATGATTGCAAATGGAGGAAAAATAAATTTCTCTGGAAAATGCCATAATGTCAAGCTATCCATGGGAGAATATGTATTGACTAGCCCAATGCTCTCCATTCCAATGGGAGGTGCTCATGTTGTACTAGGAGTCCAATGGCTACAATCCTTGGGTACAATAGATTTTAATTTTCAAGAACTTTTCATCAAATTTTCTAT
>APFE030101717.1:61322-72392 GCA_000404065.3 Pinus taeda
TACCTTTCATTTCATTTGGGAAGTGAGTGAGGCTTGTCAAAGTAGAGGAGACTCCTGCTGGACCCTGGAAAGAGCTTTTGCAACATCAAGGCAAAGGTTGTAAGGTTCTTTTATTCATAAAGTTAATACAATCAAGTTTGTTTTTCTCAATGAACTGTCTCTAATGGTTTATTTTATGAGCTCTTTGATCTTCATAATGAACGTGTTTTATTATAATATCTATGCAAGTGTTCTTTGATATGTGTTTGTTTGTGTATGCAGGTTATTGAAAAGGAACTGCTTGAAGCTGTTGGAATAAATCTGCCACAAACAGGCGTTGGACCGAGGTAGGGTTTGTTACACCTCTTAGTTTCATTTATGAATTGAAACATGTTTAGAGAAAAGTAGATTTGCTTGTGCTGCTTGTTGCTAGATATCATTTGATACTAGGGAGATCGGTCTTGTCCGCAAGAACGATTTATCCGGCCAACATCCTTATACGATTATCTTTGTTTATAGATTAAAATAAGGAAAATATTAGATGAAGTTGGATGAAATAATTTGGTGATAAAATAGGCAAATCTAGCACAAGAAACTGATATTTTACTGTCCTTGTGTGCAGAAGATGCGGACTAGGCAAAAGTTGTTCATTTGACAGAGAAGCATGAGGTCATAAAAGGGAAACTACAACATATTTGGCAGATAAGGTAGTAGGGGATCAGCTTAAATGATTCTATTTTATGACACAATCAGAGTATGTATTGTGAAATCCTCAGGATCCCCTGATCCCGAGGATTTGCTTTTATCTAGTTACTCTTTTATGTTATAAATAGGGCTAAAAGGAAAATGGATAGAGTTTAGACTTTGATAATCTATAATTATTCTATTTGAAAACATAAAACACTATTATCTCAGTGATGCTGTAAGCTTGTTACTTGCATTAATGAAAGAAGGTTGTGTTTGGTACATATTTATATTCTGAGTTCTTATTAAGCGGAGGCTTCTAGCGACTCTGGGCCCAGTCACGAGAAGTTATACTACTTCCTTGTGTTATAATATTTCTATTTAGTCTTTGTTGTTTGATTAATGTTCAGCCATTGGTTATTCCATTTATTGTAAAGATTTGTGATATTGATTCATACTGTTCAATTAGATTCAAAGTGAAGCCGTGTGACATAGTTAAGCAATGCTTTGATTGGAATGAGTGAATTAGTGCCAATAGTAGATTGTTGTTTATTTTGAGTGATGTTATCATAGATCCTAAAGATAATTCTAATTAATTTCCACAGGTTGCAATATAGATCATTTTCTATTAAGAAATCATATATGTTGTGTGCGTGCTTGTTGTTCAATTACAAATTTCCGTTCAATTACTGTTTGTCGTTCAATTACCAATTTCCATGCAATTACTATTTGCTGTTCAATTAAGATTGCTGTTTAATTTGGATTGCTATAGATCAACAATGTTGTTCAATAATTATAGTTCCCTTCCTGGATTGAGTGTGTTAGCCTTAAGTCTATTTGAACATTCCCAATTGCGATTCTTATTTTCATTCAGTTTCATTTGATTTCGGAACAAGTTGAATAGAATTGTAGAGTGTGTTAGGAGCATTTCATCCATAGTTAGTTTTTTCCATAATTGTATGGATTGAATTGAAGAATTAGTTATTAGTGATTTCAATGATTCATCATTAGATAACCTCAAGATTCACTACATATACTGTGCTGACACTCTTGAGATAAAAAGACTTACCTCGGGTTGACAACTAATGTAGGAATTAAGATTCCATGTAAAAAGACATCTTAGTGCACCAATATTTTGGCACCATTACCGGGGAGAGTGTTTCAAGTGAATTTTTTTATTTTTGATGTGAATGAATTGGATTTTAAAAACGGAAAGTAAGAACCTATGTACATAGCAAGTAAAGTGCTTGTTTACCAACCTACTTGTCAGCAACATCTTAGAGGTTAAATAGGAATTTGCTTTTATGAATGACTAGGAATAGAAAAATAGAAAAAGAGCATAATCCTCCACCAAAACCCACAAAACCCATAAAACCCAAAGGATTGGTGAACCCTGGGAGAACGACCTTTATAGACAAAATCGTAGGAAGAGTAGAGTCTCGAGCATCAGTAGGATTCTAGGCTATACCTCGAAAAAGTTCTACTATTATCCCTCAAGTAGCAGGCTCACCAATTGCAGCTTACACTGAGATTCAAAGCCAAGTAGGAGGATCAGAGCAGAGTCTTCAAGCTACAATAAGTTTACATTTTGATCCTCTACAAGAGGGAAAATGTTGTAACTTAAGAGAAGGAAAAGGATAAAATAGTGGGACTAATAAGGCAGAACCACAACTGTCTGAACAATGATCTCCTGAGATCTGAGATCTAGGCAGTGTTGTAAAGCCAGCTCAGATTGCTAACTCTCCGCTTACTCAAGAAGCACCCCTTGAAGTTCCTTGAAGATTATTGGCACATCTTTGAAAAAATGGAAGATCAGCCACCTCAAGGTCAAACCTTGACATTAGAGTACCCCATAGTTGACCAAGTGTCCAATGCCCTTATGAAGGCTATTCCTCTACAGAGCATCCCAAATTTCCATAGGATGATCACAGAGGATCCTGATGCTTTCCTGTTTGAGTTTGATGTCCTCTGTAGATGGTATGACTATACCACCGACACCCAAAAGATAAAACTATTCCCTTCCACTCTGAGAGGAGCAGCCTTAAGATGGTTTATGGGTCTAGGTGGGAAAACTATTATTTATTGGGATGAGATGAAAACCTCCTTCCTCGAAAGATACCAGAACTGTTGTAAAATGAGGGAACTAAAATACGAGATTTTTAAGATGACTGCAAAATATAATGAAACACTGGAAGAATATGTAGAACGATTTAATTATAATTTACAGAGGTCTCCACAGACTGCCCTACCAAAATAAGTCCTAAGAGCTATCTTAATTAAAGGACTGAAAGAGGAATGGGTAGAAACTCTAAACTTAATGGGAAAATGGGATATTTCTTAGGAAGATTATGATGAAATTATTCGTTTGTGTATTAGGTGTTCGTGAAGAGGCACACGCATAGGTGCAGGAAGCTGATATCCCATGAGCAAGGGAAGTAAACCACATAGTGGAGGTGTAACATGGATGGAGATCAACAACCTCCTAGAATATTTTAAGGACATTCTGTGCACTCTTACAACACCGTTGGACGTCCTACAAGCTAAACAAAAATAGGCCTTAGTAGAACAAAATTTGGTCGTCTTCTTCCCACATTATTGAAAGAAGAACAACCAATGGAATGCCCATTGGACATGGTGTAGAGATGCATTATCTGTACTCAAGGTCACACCACTTGACAATGTTCATCATTACTAGGGCTGAAAGAAGTATTCAAGGAAGTAGAGGGAGAAACTAAACTGGCATATTTGATGAACTAGCAATGATAGTGGCAAGCTAAACCTACAGGTATGTCACAAGATGCACCCTAATTCTTTCATTCCTTGTAATTTAATCAACAATCGAACCTTGGGGCAACCTGGAAAGGCTAATCATCCAACCCAAATTGGTAGAGTCCATCATTCACTATGACATCCTGGCCAACACAATCTTTTCCGAGAAATGGCTAGCTAAATTCTCCTTTTACTTTTGTTTGGCAAGGTAACCCCTATCAATCCCAGTGGCCTACCTCCACTTCTCAAAATCTGAATTGGTCAACATATTGGCATTGACCTCTAGGGATATCCAATGTACCTATGGGGACATGCTTTTAGCCTCAACACGTACTATTAACTTCGTATACATTACAACAGACTTCTCAACCTCTTCTGCGCCCGCAGTTGCTAGCTCAACCGAACTCGAATCCTAATAGCAGAGTGGTTTAGTTGGTATAGATGATTGAAAACCCAGAGTATGAGATTGAGTAGAAAGAATGTAATGAGCTCATATTTAGGTCAAGGTGTATCATCACCCCTAAGGAAAACAGGGACCGACCTTTAATTGAAAGTGTAACTGCACTTGTACATATTCCACCACTTGTAATTCATACAAAATCTAAGCAAGGGGAAGAGATAGATTGGCATGACGACCTTGAAAAAATTATAGTCACTTCTCCTCCATTCCCCAAAAGATTAATGATACCCAAACCTATTTCCTTCCCTAATTTCGATCTTGTAGGGGAACTAAAATTCTTTTGTATTAAAATTCCTCTCCTCCAGGCCATACAAGACATTCCCATCTATGCCAAAACAACTAAAGAAATATGTGTAAAGAAGCCTGTGAGGAAAGAAAAAATCTCACCCACTATCCATGTTGTAGGAATCTTATCCGATTTACTGTTGGGAGGAGAAACCCCAATAAAGTATGAAAATCCTGGAAACCCCATAGTGACAATTCAGATATATGGCCTCTCTTTTCCAAATACACTAGTCGATCTAGCAGTTGCCATTAATATATTAACAACAAAAACTTGTCAATCACTTGGTATTACATCCCTGGAACCAACCACCACTTTATTAGAACTCGCTAATAGATCGGTGGTGAGACCAGAAGGGACTTTACAAGATATCACAATTTCTATTGACTCATGGGAATTTTCAGTAGATTTTCTAGTTATAGACCCAAGGAGTCGATTGGATGGGCATCCTCTGATTCTGGGCTGACCTTGGCTAGCAACCACTGAGGCATATATTGGCTGCTGAGAAGGCAACATAACTATTGGAAAGGGGGACGCTATAAAAAATCTTGTGTTATATCCTCCTACTAGGCCAAGTTTTCCTATTGTAAAAAATATGTAAGCAACCACCAGCATACCTGGAAGAGAGCATCCGTTCACCACTCACAATAGCAGAGGCACTGGAATTTAAAGATCAGACTGAGGATGAAGTTATCAATAATTTTATAAATCAGCCAGCTAATGTGAATAATGTACAATGTCAGATGTTGAAATAAATCCTTGATAACGAGGCCATGGAAGATTCTCTGAAGGATACAGATGACCAACATATTCAGAGGACTGTTGTTCATAATGGCAAACCCATTGAGATTGAGCCAAGAAAAGTTCTAAGTATTAATGACAGTGTGGATAGCGAACAACAAACGAAGCTTATCCAGGTCTTATAGAAAAATAAAGGGGCTTTTGCTTGGGATTATACTGATATGAAAGGAATAGACCCACAACTATGTACACACCACAACTATACAAAGAAGGATGCTCAACGTATCCGATAGCCTCAACGGGGGTTGAACCCACACCTCAAAGACATTGTGAAAGAGGAATTATAGAAGCTGCTAGATGTAAACTTTATTTATCCTATCTTAGATAGTAAATGGGTCTCTCCATTGGTAGTCGCCCCTAAGAAAAATGAGAAGTGGCGTATTTATGTAGACTATCGGGAGTTGAACAAGGAAACACAGAAATATCACTTGCCCCTCCCATTCTTTGATCAAGTCCTTGACACGTTGGCAGGGAAGAAACTCTTTTCCTTTTTAGAAGGTTTCAGTGGCTACAATCAAATTTAGATCGCCCCTGAAGACCAGGATAAAACAACCTTCACCTACCCCTGGGTCACATTCGCATACAGGGTACTACCATTTGGCTTATGTAATGCCCTAGCCATGTTCCAGAGAGCTATACTCAGCATCTTTGCTGATTTAATAAATGAAGGACTTGAGGTATATATGGATGACTTTACTCCATATGAGGATGAGTTCGATCAAGCATTTCAAATGCTAGGAAAGGTATTAGAACAATGCTTTGCTACTAGGTTATGTTTAAGCAATGTCAAGTGTCACATGATGATGACTAAGGGCGTGATCCTGGGACATTATATCTCTACAGCAGGAATACAGGTTGATCTATCAAAAATACAGTTAATTCTTTTACTGCCTACCCCCTACACTGAGACAGAGGTATGTAGCTTCTTGGGATATGCAGGTTATTATCGTAGGTTTATTAAAAAAAATTCACAGGTTGCTGCACCTTTATATGCTCTAACTAGAAATGTTGATTTCAGTTGGTCTGACAAGTGCGTCACAGCCTTTACAAGTTTAAAGAAACTAGTCTCAACAACACTAGTATTACGTGGACCAAACTAGGAGCTACCTTTCCACATATCCATGGATGCATCAGATGTAGCTATAGGTGTTGTCCTCGGCCAAGAGGAGGACAATAAACCTTATGCTATATATTATATTAGCAAAAATCTCACTTCTGCATAATTTAATTATACAATGATAGAAAAAGAATTCTTAGCTGTTATTTATGTAATAAACAAATTTAGACACTACATAAGTGGCTACCAAGTATTTTTGTACATTGATCACTCTACCATTTGGTATCTAGCTAATAAACCTATAAAAAATGGTCGAGTAACACCGTGGCAATTTCTTTTATAGGAATTCGACATTACTATTAAAGATCATCTGGGGAAGTAAAACCCAGTCACTGATTTTTTATCTTGAACCCCGAAGGTGAATGATCCACTAGCAGTCAATGACTAATTTCCGGATGAACACCTATTTGTCGTGGCAGTCAAGATGCCATGGTACGTAGATGTGGAAAATTATCTGGTAGTAGGGAAGCTACCTAAATGTTTGATGACAAGAGAAAGAAAAATGATCATTTAGCATAATGCCTGGTTCTCTTAGATATGCGGATATCCTTTTCATATAGGGGATGACATGTGTATACACAGATGTATCTGCATGGATGAGATCCATGACATTTTGAAGGCTTGCCATGACGAGCCCTATGCGGGACATTTCGCAGATTGAAGGACAGGACATAAGGTATTACATATGTGTTATTATTGGCCGACTATTTTTAAGGATGTTGAGAAATATGCCCAAGCCTATGATAGCTGCCAAAGGATGGGCTGCCTTGACCAATATGATGAAATGCCTCTGCAGTCCGAATTAGTCATAGAGCCCTTTCTGCGTTGGGAATTAGACTTCGTGGGTCGATTCCATCCGACATTCAATCATAAGGCTTACATACTGGTAGCCACAGATTATGTGACAAAATGGGTGGAAATAATAGATTTACCAAGAGCCACATAGGAAACATTGATTAACTTCCTTTTTGGGCTATTTGTGTGGTATGGATTACCACAAGAAGTGATCAAAGAAGGGGGAAAGAAATTCACAGGGCACAAAATTACTGCCACTCTCAAAAACCATCATATTACACACATGATCACTTCTCCGTATCACCCGCAGGTGAATGGGCAGGTCAAAAGGACCAATAAGGTTAGAGAAGCAATTCTAACCAAGACAGTCTCAAAACACGAGCGAGATTAGGCCGCTAGACTTCCAGAGGTCTCGTGGGCCTATCATATGACTTGGAGGAATACTATTGGATACTCTCCATACTATCTTTTGTTCGGTAAAGAACCAATTTCTCCAATTGAATTCGAAATAAAGACTCTAAGAATGGTCTAGGTAGTGGGGCTAGATTTAACAAAAGCCCAAACCATGTAAATTCAACATATTAATGAACTAGATGAGGCTCGACTGCTTTCTTTGAAATGAACTGCAATAATTCAACAATAAATGGAAATATGGCACAACAACCTTATCAAGAAGAAAACATTTCAAAAAGGGGACTGGGCACTCCTATATGATTCCAAATTCTAGGATTTCTAGAGAAAATTAAAAACAAGATGGCTTGAACCTTACGAGATTCAAGAAGTACATAATATTGTTACTCTTACATTGAAAACCATCTACGGATCCGGCCTTTCTTTTAAGGTAAACGAGCACCGAGTGCACCTCTATCATCAACCGCTTACCAAGGAGTCTTTCTACGAGCAGGTACGTGAGGACCCTCCATGAAAATTTTAGCTACAGGGAATGAGGACCCAACAAATTTTCATTTAAAAGATAGAAATTTCTTTAGAAATTGTAAATATGTACATATTCTTTTTAATTGAGATTAGGCATTACCATGTAAATATGTTTTTTTTTTTTTTTAGGGAAGCTTCACAAAGTTTGAAAGTTTTTCCCCTTTTTTTTTTTTGTTTTTCACTATTCAAACAATTGAATGCTTGTCATTCAATTGATTGAACATCACATTTTGTTTATTTTTGTTTTTTGCTGTTAAAATAATTGAACGCCTGCTATTGAATTGATTGAACAACACATTTTGTTTTTCGCTATTCAAACGATTGAATGCCTGCCGTTCAATTCATTGAACATCACATTTTATTTCTTTTTGTTTTTCGTTGTTCAAAAAATTGAATGCCTGCCATTCAATTGATTGAACAACACATATTTTTTTTTTCCACTGTTCAAATAATTGAACGCCTACCGTTCAATTGATTGAACAACACAATTGTTTCTTTCTGTTTTTTGTTCTTCAAACAATTGAACACTTATCATTTAATTGACTGAACATCACAATTTGTTTTTATTTGATTTTTCTGTTCAAACAATTGAACGACTGTTGTTCAATTGATTGAACATCACATTTTCTTTCTTTTTTTTTCACTGTTCAAACAATTGAACGACTGCCATTCCATTGATTGAACAACAAAATTTATTTTTATTTGATTTCGCTATTCAAACAATTGAACGGCTGTCATTAAATTGATTGAATAACACATTTTGTTTCTTTTTTAATTTCGTTGTCCAAACAATTGAATGACTTCCGTTCAATTGATTGAACAACACATTTCCTTTTATTTTGATTTTTTTGTTCAAACAAATGAATGACTGTCATTCAATTGATTGAACAACACATTTTGTTTCTTTTTAATTTTTCTTTCCAAACAATTTAATGATTTTCTATCAATTGATTAAAAGTATCAGTTTTTGAAGTGGTCCTAGCCAAAGTCATTAGAATTCTGACAAAGGGGGTGAAATGGACAGATAAACACATCCTTTATACATTGCAGTTGAATTATTCCAAGATCCGAGTGAGTGGATGGTATGAACAGGGAAAGGAATTCATCCTTCAGCGTTACAACAACCATAGCAATAATTGGCAGTCATCATCCAAAGATACTTATGATGGTCGAGACGATGTGGTAAAGCCCCAACAACTGAAACTTCTAGCCATTTTAAAACAAAGAAATTAAGTTAATTTGCCATTTTATTTGAATTCCCTATTACATGATGTCACCCGACAAGTTAGGACAACTAAAGACCCACACAGTGTAGTCAGTCCTCATGGATTGATTAAATTAATTATCACAAATGGATTGGCCTAGCAATAGTTAACATGGGATAGTATAACAAATCCTACTTTGGCTCCACCTACAAAAAATGCGGTAACAGAGCAACAAGGGCCAAAGGTCCGAGAAGAACACTAAAGAGAAAGAATTCCTCCATGTCCTTGAAACCAAAAAAGTGTATACAATCTGTGTGAGTGAAATCCCAATGAAGTATCCCAATTCAAGCAGATGAGGTTGGACCATCATGCACACCACCTCCTATCTGCAAAATCCCCCTTTGCAAGACTATGAGGAGGAAGTGGCTAGGGTATTGGAAAACATGGGAATTTTTGTCGAGGATAGAGAACAACCATGGAGTATTGAAGAGCAGAATTGTACCCCCAACCGGTCTACCCCCACTGATAGCCTTGGTCATGACCCAAACCCGCCATTCACTGATGCCATGGAGGAACAAAGAGAATCAATTCCTTCTATGGAATACCCCTCAAATTTGAGGTACATGAAGGGGAAGCCATTAGAGAAGAAATTAAGATAGTAGGTACCAATCCAGTGGACCCCCCTAGCTGAAGGAAATCCTAAAGATAAAACCTTGGGAGATGCCAATCAACTAGGTAATACTCCCTTTTCTAAGTCCCTTGAGGATGAGGCCTACCCAGGAGAAGACTTGGAGAACGATAATTTTTCAGGAGACACCATTGCATTGGGGTCTCCTGAAAAAGAAACACATGATAACGAGGAGTTAGAAGGTGAAGCTCCACCAGGAGACATAGCTCCAATTGGAACCATCCTTGATGCTGACATAGTACCACTTGTAAAGGAGCCAGAGGATAATGCAACTAACCCAATGTCATATGGGGGTCCTAGAGTAAAGAATTCCTACAAAGATAGGCTTAGAAAAATTCTCAAGAAGTATAGAAGATAAAAGCAAGTAATCAGGTAGCTAAAACAATGGTTAAAAGAGGCAACTAGAACCAAGAAATTGAAAATGGAAATGGAAACCACAGGAACATAGATAGAACAATGTTCTGGAAAGGATGCTGAGACTCAAACATAGTTTCTTGTGGTTTGTCCAAAAGAGACCCAGACTGAGCCATGTCTGGTGGAAGAAAATGAAATGCAAACTAAGGACCCCTATGTCTTTTTGCAAGAGACCCAAACGGACCACCCCACTGTGTATATTGTTGTCCAAACAGATGTGGAAGAAGAAGTTTGAATTGATTGCATAATTCAAGGGGTAGATGAAGCTGTTGTGTAGATTGATCCTACAGAGACCCAGGATGGAGAAGCCCAAATAGATGAGACACCCGCTTACACTCCCTTAGTAAGGGAGGTCGTCATTAGAAGGTTGTAGAATGAGCTACTAATGGTTCAACAGGAATTGGCCCAGCACAAAGAAAATGTGGTCCCCTTGTATGAATATCAACGATTGACGAAGAAGTTTGAAGCACTTACCATGACTAAAGATGAGACCTTTGCTTAGTATAAGGCTGAGAAAAAGAAGGTTGAAATATTAAGGGGTAAATTGCAAAAGGCTAGAGAGAAAATGGAAAATATCTTCTCTCCTTATTCAGACACCCTCTCATGTCGAGCCCCTACTACAAATTATTCCTCATTCCTCATGGAAAGATTCCTCCTGCCAAATGTCAAAGTCGTTAAGGTTGGAAAACTAGTAGAGATCAAAACCACCCCAGAATTCATCAAATGCTTCAGAGAGTGTTAGCGCTCAAATCTACCTTAGGCTGAAATAAGGTAAAACTCAGTGCTACATCAAACCACGCTCAACCTCGTAGCTAGCCCTGCGAGGACAGGAGAGGGCTCTCTCCGAGTCAATCTCGGCAAAAGGTAATCAATGAGGCTCGAGATGACTAAATTGATGACTAATTTTAGGCTAGGTATGAAGTACAAGGACTTTGAAAT